>CAJHZI010000453.1:1132500-1317500 GCA_905160935.1 Enchytraeus crypticus | reverse complement strand
TTGCTATTGAGCAAATCAACTAATACTCTGCCAGCGTAGCGTAGTGTTTAATTGATTCGCGTTTTTAATTTTAAATATACTAATTAGTAAATATCTAATTTACAGGACTTATTTCTTAAAAATGTTTTATACTGCTTCATATTTACTTGTTTTCATTGTTCCCACATTGCAATACTTTATTTTGAGAATTTTATTATTTTTGTTTAGTGAAACGTATATTATATTATATAATGTTTTGTCTTGCTTTTATGGAATATTTTTTTTAATGTTTTTGTGAAAGTGTTGCCTGTTTTCGTCGTAATTCTCTACTCTATAATATCTCGATCAAGCTTAATATATTGCTTCGTAATATGTATATGCTTTTAATAACTAAAATCAGCCACTGTGCTGTAGTCATACTTTTTTGACCTGTTTTAATACGATTTCCTGTGTATAAATATTTTAATTTATTTAATTAATATCACCATTTTACTATTCCTAAAGGAAATATTAAGCTTTCCTGTGTACGTAATGCGTATATGTAATAATATATTACTTACATATAATAAACGACCTGCGCCTAAACAACCATTTCTTTAACTCCCTTTACTTTGGACTGAATTTCTGGATTTTGGAATTTGCACCGTTTTTTGACCTTCTTTTTAGCTCGCCGGCTTGTTTTTGTCTCAATAGTGCTCGATGTTGTCATTGATGACTGTAGCACTCTAATTGTTGTTATTATTATTATGTAATTTGCTGTTATTTCCTTCCGGGGTTTCGCTGGAGTTTATTGGCTGGACAAACTAAATGAAAATTTATCAGTGAATATCGAATTGAAGAACTTCAATCATAATTCATCTCACAAATCCTGCTTCAGTCCGGATAAAAGTGTTAATTGTTTAAATACTGCGCTGTGCTCAGAGATGTGTTTAATATATAACATCAGTTTCCAGATGTGTAATGATTCAGAGCTTAATTGAATTAAGATGTAAGTATTCTTGAGGTGTTCTAAGATATGTTCTAGATTGTTCTAAGCTTCGTTGCCTGTATTGATTAATGATTTGTGAATATTCAGCCATCCCGAGGTGTTAAACCGTCTGTATGAGAATAAGTAGCGAGACTAAGGTTTTCCCACACATCGTATGATGCTACTTATTACATGATTTATTTCTTGATCTCACTGTTGTTATGCTTGCTAAGCTGAGCCAGTGACAATTTCTGCTAACTGTTGTTGTTACTTGTATTAATTTATTTTCTAGATTTCATCAAGAAGTACTAGAAGAAAAACCTACACTAGAGTTTCCTCCTCCAGGTAAACACTGTAAATCTATTATGATTGAGGGGTGGTCAACTAGATAGGTTACTTGTGACCACTTTGACGGCCTTGTTTGTGTATGACACTGTATGTTTTGAGTGTATTGAAATGAACATAGTTCTTTCTCTCTCTCTCTCTCTCTCTCTCTCTCTCTCTCTCTCTCTATTTAAACTTTCTTTGTCAAATCGTAGGTCCAAAGCATACATTCTGTATGTTCAATCAACTGTTGTTCTTGTTACTGATTCATCGTCGACAAATCCGGCGAGTTTTCTTGTCCCAAAGGCTCTGCCATTTTCACTCGTAATAAAAAACGTGTTCTAGTAAGAAATCAGATTACTGCGGTAGTTTATCATTGCCTTCCCCAGAATCATCATCTTTCAGTTCATTCAAGGCATCTGCGTGTTTTGATCGTGGCTTTCAAAGTAATAATGTGGCGTGTGTGCTATCGATATCGTATCTGATTAACGTCTTTGTGAGATTTTCGAAGACGCTTAGCATCCGTTTCCAGTAATTTTTTATTTATGAGCCATTTAGGTAACCCTTTTCTATTTCTCTCTAAATTTACTAGTGTAATTTTATTCCATATATTTGAAACAGTCCTTTGTGTCTCTTGACTATATCGGTCACTTCTCTTCTGTTCTATATTTCAGATAAAGTTAATTTAAGCGTAGTGCACGATATTGTCATGGTTGACGTATGACGCTGTTGTTGTTGTTGCAGCTCGGGCCCAGGCAGTACGAGTAGAATAGTTCGGTACTCTTCCTCCAGATACTAACCGAGCGTAGTGTAGGGTGGACCTCATCAACTCTTTCCTCACTTCAGATCTGCCGTGGGATTTCTTTACCATCAGAGACAGCACAGTCTCTGAACCATTCATGAAATTTTCTAAGTCTTAGAGGCTTCAATAGAAGAGATTTAACAAGAATTAAACCAGTTGAGATCAACCATTCGAAATGAACCAAGTCCAATAAATATCCAGTTGAAGTCATCTAGGTTTAAAGTTTGCAGTGCGGTAGATTGAAGCTGATTAAATAGTTATATTACGATTTGTACGGAATATGTATCCGTGATAAAGTTAAATATCATTTCACTGTTCTAAATTTCTCACTTGGAAGTAAACAAATTTTTATTAAGAATCTCTTCGTGATTGTATAGCGATACCTGTTCTCCTTACACATCCCAGATAACTCTTAACCTTTTAACATGAAATATCGAGATTAGCAAGAGATTTATGTTGCTGGGACAGTGGTAAATAAATATTTTACAAATAAATCTTTAGCTAGTCGGATCAATGTCACTAGTTGGTAGTAATTTACTAGTTTACTAGTAATTTAATTTGCAAGTTTTACGTTAAATTGAATTCGGTTGTTACCCTAACTAACTGCTTCGTGAGGTGTTTGATATCTCAAATTAGAATCATCTTGAATCATAAAGAATCATTTAGAATCATCAAGCATTCGCAGATATTCCATCAACCTTTCTTCCGCTCTACTTTCGAAGTCCTGATTAAGGTGACGACAATTTCGAATCATGTGCTGCGTGTACATAATTGTTTCATATGAACTTGCCATTTGCGCTTTTTGCGTCTGTAAAATCGTGCCTTTTCAATTTAATTTTGGCTACACTACAGTTATATTATCAGTCGCTGTCAAAACGTATATTTTATACATTATTGACAATTTTGTGCAAGTCTGGAAATTGTATGATATCTAATTAAAAATGGATTACTTTTTTAAAATTTTGAATTAAACAACAGCAGTTTGATTTAGGATGAAAATAGTTTTCGTTCTCTAAATAAAATATTAACATAGAAACTTTAGCTCAAGTTTTGTTCAACCAATGTCATTTTGATTTAAGATCTGTCGCTGACTTTCAATATACTACTTAAATATCGACTATATTGAAGTGCTTGATGGCATGTTGGATGAGATGTGGAACGTTGAATCTGTTGATTTTTAATGAAGATAATACGTAGACATTATTTAGTTTTGAGGTGATTTCATCGTATGCAAATGATAATAGTTAGATAAGCTTATAGATGATTAGATTTTGCTATATATATACATTATTGCATTTGACCAATGTTTGAGCAGTGGTAGTTTGGTGCGTAGTTCTATAGCGGAGTGTGTGATAGAATGTTCTATGAATGTCTACATGTATAATATTGCGTTTATAAGAGAGAAGATTTATTTTCGAGCAGGTATAATATATAGAGCTATTTTTAATTTCTGATATCTACTATTTGGTGCTTAGGCTTCTATGTTACTTTACTATGTGATATAATGTGATTTATGTCTGTTAAATTGTATGTTTTATAAGCATCGTCAACTTAGAAGATCTTGGGCACAAATTTCTGAATGTGGTATATCTACCTCGCATAATAGTTGATCGCAGCATCAGTCATGGTAATGACTTGATATAAATAGTGGCTACGCAATGGACAGATCCATTACCCATGTTGTACAGCAGAATAAACTAACCATAAACTACATGTGCCGCAAGAGGCGACCGAGCCTGAACTGATTATCCGTGTTGTAAAGCAGATTAAACTAACCATAAACTGCATGTGTCGCAAGAGGCGACCGAGTCTGAACTGACGAAGACAATGGGGAATCACCACAGAAGCTATATCTGGGATCTTCCATTTAAAAGAAACTAGAAAGACTGATCAAGTCGGTGCTTTGGTAATTTAATTTCTTTCACCCTTATAGAAATGTACAATACAAGATCGTGACTCTAAAGATTATTTATAGTCACTTCGATGCTATTCAATTTTTTATAGTCTTTATCTAGTTATCTTCACTGTGCATTAATTCTTGCTTCTGAGCATTGGCCATGTTAAGCTAAGTGTTTTGTTTACAGTGTACTTCAGTCAATGTCTAGTTAACCTTGGCTTTAATTAAATGCTTATTTTAAACATCGCTTTAATTTTATGCCTATTCTGCTTAATGCTAAAAGAAAATGTAAAGTATACATGTATAGTTATATGTGTATCTGTTGGCGGAGAGAGAGAGAGAGAGAGAGAGAGAGAGAGAGAGAGAGAAAGAGAGAAAGAGCGAGAGAGTGAGAGAGAGAGATATAGAATTAAAGAGTGTGAAAGAAGAAAAGAAATATAGAATACTATAGGGAGTTAGAGAAATATTAAATATTTGCTGTTGGATTTTTTAGTTGAAATTCATATTTGTATCTTTTTAAGTTTTGCTTGTAATTACTTTCTAATATAACTATGGTTTTCGGTCTATTCTTTGTCATTATAATTGGCAGTAGAAATCTTAACACGAACTATTTGAAGGCATTTCTCTACAAAACAGAAACAATTGCGTCTGTTTATAGCGTTGATATTTTAATTATTTTGTTTTCGTGCTGTCTTAAAGTTGATGATTGCCGATGACTAGACTGACGTCTGTAGTTCTATGATTGTGTTGTGTTAGTACATGCCCTGCCCTGATATTCGACCGCTGCTCGGTTCAAATCCTGGGCTTGCCCGTCACTGACATCGCTTTCGAGTGAGGAAACTGACGTTTACCGTAGCTTTTTAACGTTAATGACTCAAAGCTTTCGATATCTAGCAGTATCTTCCACATTACATTTCTGACTGATATTAGCGACCTTGTAAAATACTATTTAAACTTTTTCGCCGTGGCGTGATAGCGTTAATGTAGGCTACAAACAGTTGCGGATTTATATAAATACATATAAGAAATTTATATTAGAAATTAAATGAGATTGCGGTTCAATTCAATTTTACACTACTAAATAAATGCCTGCGCTGAAATTATATTAATATTTAATATGAAATGTATTAATTATTTAATATATTAAAAGTCAATGTAAGTTTATTAATTTATCTAAGCTTCAAGTACTTAATATAAACTTGATCCTTGAACCGAGTTATCACTTGTGATAAATATAAATAAGGTCTAAAGGTTTAATATCAATCACTAAAGCGATTTACATAAATCAATTATCTACATGTATATAGAGCGAAAGTCATTGATACGATTGATCTTACATCGATTATGGCTACGGCGAACATCGTTCATGCGATTATCGCTATAAGGCGAGTATCAATGAAACGATTTGGCCTGATTAAATTAATTATCGCTATAAGGTGAAAATCACTGAAGCGATTAATTAATTATCGCTATACGGTAAAAATCACAGAAGAGATTAATTAAATATCGCTGTAAGGTGAAAATCACAAATAATTATCGCTATTAGACGAATATCACCGAAGCGATTAATTAATTATCGCTATAAGGCTAGTATCACTGATGTGATTAGCGCTACAGTTAGTGTGATTAAAGGTTGTACCGCCTGTATCTCACAAGAGAAAGTAGCCAGAGAGACAAATTGTTGAGTATAGAGACAAAGACACAGATGTACGAATACTTAAAGAGCATATAGTGACTGTATATCAATCCGAGAGACAGAGAGAGAGAGAGAGAATTATGCTCATTGCTCTCCGGGCTTGTAGTAGTGCACGCTAAGATATATAAATTGGGTAAAGTAAACCGCAGTCACTATTTGAGGAATATGTCGATATCTATATATTTTTCTAGAAGAAGAGGTTTAGGAATATGGCGACCTCTATGAAGAGGTGTAGGAATATGGCGACCTCTATGTATTGCTCAAGATGAAGAGGTGTAGGAATATGGCGACCTGTATGTATTGTTCTAGATGAAGAGGTGTAGGAATATGGCGACTCTATGAAGAGGTGTAGGAATATGGCGACCTCTATGAAGAGGTGTAGGAATATGGCGACCTATATCTACAGCACTGTCCTAGCTCTGCTAGAAGAGCGTGTAGGTGGTCCAGTAGACGATGTTGAAGACGAGGAAGGCTGAGGGGAAGAGCTTCCTAGCGAGGTCATCAATGGCTCGAGCCTGCCTAACTCTCCTCGATACCTTCAGTGTCCCAGCCACCATAGACATCCTCCTTAACACTGCGCTGCTCAGTCGTCTCCTACCTGTTCAGCAATCATCCACTATGATCAATGAGCTTGATTGTGGGGATAATATATAACAATAACAACAATTATAGTTCTACAGTCATCAATAACAACATCGAGCACTATTGAGCCAAAATCAAGCCGGCGAGCAAAAAGAAGGTCCAAAAACGGTGCAAATTCCAACATTCAAAAAATCGGTCCAAAGTTTTGGGCAGGGGATTTAGCGTACTCAGTTAAACTGCGCGTCAACTGAACGAAGTAAAGCCACTTTGGACACGGTTAGTACTCTGTGGGCGACCACTTTGGAAGGCCGAGTGTCGACAGCTTTGAATGTAAATGATCCCCAGGGTGTTGGAAGTTTTTCTTAACTCCTCGTCAGCTGCTATTGGAGCGCTAAAAGGCAAAGATTACTAATAACTATGGCGAAGAAGGAGGAAATAACGAAAACTACAAAAACAGCAACCAAGAAAGGAAACCCTACTGCACATGCGGTACGCCATGTGTGTAACTATAATGAATAGAACATGATATCTGGTACTGTAGATGTATTACATTCTTGTGTAGCATACATTTGTAGTATTAGATTCGACACTGTATATTAATTAGTCGATGTGAAAGCAATTGAATGTAATCTTGTAGGACTCATGAAAGAAGCTGAATGATTAAAGTTTTGTGATAATTGCGTCAAGCTGTTAGATATCTCTTCTTCTTCTACTTCTTCAGCGCACGGCCAACTGGCAGGTTCAAGGTACATATTCTAGATATATGGTGGGCATAATTTACATACCAAACTCCTCCCTCCATACAGACTGTCGCCTAGCAAGCCCCTCCCTCCAGGTTGATTGACGTCTACTGCTTGCTCGCTGATAGCGAGAGGGGGTGTGGTCAGAGTAGCTAGATGTGGGCGTGGTTAAGTATCTGCCTGATGACACGCCCCTCGGCTCTTCTATGTGCAGATGTGCTGAGTCATCGAATTTTACAGAAGATTGTGAGGATCGCTGAATATGATAAATAAAAAAGTAAAAAACAGCAATGCACATATTATATATCTGCATAAGCAATCAATAAGTAATCAATAAGAAGCCTATGTATATTAGTATATATTAGCATTAATTATATAAACAACAACAACAGCTATTAGTATATATTATCAAAAATTATATAAACAACAACAACAGCAGCAGCACAACAACAACAATTTTTGCCATATATACCTACAGTCCTACACTGTAGGCCCTAATGTGCACAATATAAACGGAAAGAACGATACACATAACTTTATATTCTATATGCAAGCAACTTTGCCTACATGAAAATCATCAAATCATTCGCTCATCTGATTCCTGCAAAAAAAATATATTAAGAAAAAAATTAAAAAAAATATATTCAATAAAAAAATTTTAAAAAATATATTCAAAAAAAGAAAAATATATTTATAATTGTTGAAAGCTAAAGCTGGTAAAACTACGGTTAACGCCAGTTTCCTCACTCGAAAGCGATGTCAGTAACGGGAAAGCCCAGGATTTGAACCCCGCACTTTCTGATCCGCGGTCGAATATCTTAGTGACTTGGCCACTGTCTCCAGCATTTTATTCACTCATTAATCATAGCACTCATTTCATTCACTCATTCATTCCTTTATACATTGGCTCATTATTGTAGGTATATATTCTTTTTTTTCACCTACCTGCATTAGAGACAATTCGCAATCTTCATCAGTAACCACACCACCCCAAGTTAAAATCTTCCCTGTGTTCTTCCTATTATCCTCACAATGATCTCTATCTGAGCTCTCAGACTCTTTCCTTCCGCCTCCTTTTCCACCTTCATCCAATCCCTCCTCCTTCTTCTTCCCACCACTCAGCTGTCCTGCCGCCTCTTTACGTGACCAGACGTTGACGATGGCGAACTCTATGAGAGACGAGAAGACGAAGATAAGGCAGGCGGACATCCACACGTCGATGGCCTTCACGTAGGACACCTGCGGCAGTTAAAAAGGGAATTAATCAAAGGGCTATTCGATGTTGATATGGTATAAACTTTAATTGATGGAGGAATTAACTTGTTGACCGATGGAGTATTTTTATGGATTTTGACAGCAGATTCAATTGGTAATATATACCTTGAACCCACCCCTTTGTGGAAAATAGAAAGAGAGAGAGAGATAGAGGGAGAGAGAATCAGCTACCTGCGGGAGCTGGAACTGAGAGTTGGTGCTCTGGAGGGACAGGCTAAGGACGGTGAGGAGGCCGATGGAGACCCGGGCGACGACGGCATCGATGCTGATCCAGAAGCTGAGCCAGGAGAGAACGACGAGCATGACACTGGGGATGTAGTACTGGATGAGGTAGTAGGTCAAGCCTCGGTGGATGATGAAGGATGTCTTCAGGCAAGGGTGGCTGCCTGATTGGAAAGCTGCGCAAATTAAAGATATTAACTATATACACTGTTTTTTATAACTGATACCCCTAATTGTTTTAACAATGAAGTCGTAAGATGCACACCGATGTTCTTGAAATTTACATTTCTTGACCAGCAGCCAATTCTACCAAACATAGAAAAATTTCGTTTGAATATCTTTAATAACGTGAAAGTTATAGTTTTGTGAATAAGAGTGGGGTCAGATAAGAAATTTCCAGTACTGGATTACGGGCGTGTAACATGCAGCGTAAAATTATCTCTACAAAAATAATAGCGAACATGTAATATAAAATTTCTGCTAATGCTATTTTTAAGGGCAATCATTTCTTTTCAAAACGACGTAAAATACGTGCCAATATGTTCCTAATTGCCCAAGTTATTGAACTTTTAATGCTTGCACTGAATGGAGAGAATTAACAGTAACTGCGCTCTCATCGTCTCGCGGCAGCTAAGCTCTCGCCTAGCACAAGCAGGCCTAATGACCTAATGCATGCATTAATTAAAAGTTCAATAACTTTATCAATTAAGAACATATCAGCTCGTATTTTACGTCGTTTTCAAAGGAAATGATTGATCTTCAAAATAGCGTTAGCAGAAATTTTATGTGTCGTGTTCGCTATTATTTTTATAGATATAATTTTATTCTTCATGTAACATGCCCGATTGCCCGAAATCCTTTACTGGAAATTTCTTTTCTGACCCCACTCCTATTCGCAAAACTATAATTTTCACGTTTTAAAGGATATTCAAACGAAATTTCTCCATGTGTAGTAGAATTGGCTGCTGGTCAAGTACTGTAAATTTCAAGAACATCGTTCAACTCCTTACGACTTTATTGTAAAAATAATTAGGGGTATCAGTTATAAAAAAACACGGTGTAGATTAGCATGCTAATACGCGAATCGTTTTTATTTATAACAAATGAATCGCTGCGGGTGTTAGAAAATAAATTTAAGTGAAGAGAAATTAAGTGCAAGGACAAATTGAAATAGTACGGAAAGGTTAACAAAGATTCTAAGAATTATGTTAAGAGTACAACAGTAAATTATTAACCGTTTATCAAGTAGCTAGTATTCAAGCTATTAGTGGAATCATAGATATAAACCACGATCATCTACATCTTCTATGCTGCTAGTAGTAGCTTAGATATACACCCCGATCATCTACGTCTTCTAAGGATAGACAGCATGAAAGCAGAAGTAAGAAGCAGCATTAGCCTGACCAGTAGCGCCTATGAGAGAGCAGTTATCGAGGGTGAAGTCCTCGACGGTGTACTCGGGCAGGCTGGCTGAAGAGCTGTCGAACTGAACAGCTGAGGCTCTAGGGTCAAGCCACTTGTACACCACCTCATCCGTCGTGTAGCCGTCTGAAAACATTTACATATCATCCACGACTACATCAAGCACCTTTGAGTTTACATATCTTTATGAATATTTATACATTATATTGTATGAATATAATTATATAATATTCATAATTACATTATGAATATTCGCGTTACGTTATACGAATATCAATCAATTAATAGAAATTTAACGTCCGGTTCCTCGCCATAAGGCAATGTCAGGGACGTCGAATAAAATATGTTATTGCCTATATTCTTACTGCTAGTTAAGGATATGTGGTGATTTGTGATTTAATTCGTCGGCTGAGATTTGAACCTATAAGATCTGTGATTGAGTTTGAACAGTTTAAAGCGCTGACAACCTACATAAATCAATCAAAGCTGAAACAGATTATCTATTGACTTAAAATATGAGGATTAATTATTAATTTATGCAGTGTTCTTTAAAGTCTGAACCGTTAATCAGGACTGTTTTGTTGCAGAGATATAGGCGGATGTTATACTATGTATCTATAGGTGTAACCTTGACCTACAGAGGTTTATTTATTTGGTAAAAAATTCGTAGATAAATGAAATAAACTAAACAGGCCAATGTGAAAATCAAACATAGTAATGTGCAAAACAGTAATTACTCATCACACAGCATGACATGACTCACTCTCATATGACGTCATCAATGACGCATCACAGAGCATGAAATGACTCACCCTCATATGACGTCATAAATGACGCATTATACAGAATGTCATCACCCTCATAGTCCTCACAGCTCTGCAGTATCGCTATAATTAAGAAGTAATCACACTATATAGTACTATAGACTACCCATATCTCTCCAGTATCATGATCACTAAACAGTAGTCACAGTATTTAGTTCTATAGAGAACTCATAGCTCTACAGTATCATGATCATTAAACAGTAATCACAGTATACAGTACTATAGAGTACTCACAGCTTTGTAGTATCATGGGGCAGTTCTGTATGTCCAGTGGAAACTTGTGGAGCTTCATAGGACACGAGAGCAAAGCTGATACTCTACAATATATCAATACATCAATACATAAATACATCAATATATCAATACATCAATACATCAATATATTAATACATCAATACATAAATACATCACTACATCAATATATCAATGCATCAATACATCAATACATCAATATATCAATACATCAATACATAAATACATCAATATATCAATACATCAATACATCAATAATAGCAATAAAGGTTTTTAACGTAGGTTTCTTCATACACAAATGATATCAGGAACGTCCCCCATCCCATGTGACTCGCTACAAATGGATTTATCCTAGCAACTTGAAACAACATAATAATTAAACTCATGGGTAAACTGAGATTCAAGGGATGACGACGACGACGACGACGACGACGATAATGATGTTGATGAAGATGATGACATGAATGTTCTGTATTATCCTCACGGAGCTTGACTCACTTGGAGACGAACCAGATTCTCCCATCAGAGTGGATGTAGAGCAGAGCGTTGGACGTCGTCACCTCGTGAAGGCTGGATGTCCGCTCGTTGCCGAATATCGTGTCAGGCACCCAGATCTTGCTGTAGTCCTCCGCCTTGAGCTTCTTGTTGTTGAGGTTGTGCGAGGAGTTGAACCTCAGCCTGTCGTCGTACCACTGCTGGCGTAGATACATGCTGAGCGTGTAGTCCTGTCAATCAATCAATCAATCAATCAATCATCAATAAATCAATCAATCAACCAACAACAGCTGGCGTAGATACATGCTTAGCGTGTAGTCCTGTCGATCAGTCAATCAATAAATCAATCAATCTATCAATCAATCAATCGATCGATCAACCATCTATAAATCAATCCATTAATCAATCGAGCAGTCAATCAATCAATCAATCTGTCAATAAATCAATCAATAATTCGTCGAATATAACAATAATGTTGATATTTTGATAAGTTAATCTGTCGACATGACACCACATATATAGCACGCATGTAACATACCATTGTGATGTCACTAATGTCGTAGAAGTAATTGATGTAAACACCCAGTTCAACCACCACCGGTTTAGCTGAAATATCATTTACGTTTATTTCAATGCATTGCTCTCACAGATATGCCAATAATTAATTATAAATTGCATTTGAGGCTAAATTAGTTCATTTTCATTATTCGTTTTTATTAATAATTATTTCATAATTACGCATTGAATTATTATTATTATTTGCATAAGTTAAATTATTTATTCATTTTTTAGGAAATAATTAGCACATATCTGACACATACATTAGGAATTGAAATAGATATTAATTGATACGAACTAAAATTGGAATTAAATTAATGATTATTTGTGGAATTAAAAAATACATTATTTTGACAAATTTACCTTTATTTTCACAATTGATTTATTTTTGGGATTAAAGGAAATAGCTTGTACATATGAAAATACTTTTTAAAGTAAATTTAATATGTATATTAAGTGCTAAAGTCCAATAGGACGGTTATTGGAAATGGAAAAAGAAACTGATATTATTTTAAGACGTAAATAGCTGATTGCTTCTAAGCTAACAATAATAACGGTTAAAGATAAGCAGCATGACGTTACCAGTATGACTTTCAATTGCACATAAAGTTCTATTTCAACGTTCCCCTGATACACATGGGTTTCATTTGACTGGCATTACGCTTAGCATACGTCTCGCCCATAGAGTCAACTTACGCCTTTTATCCATGGTTGCTCTTGACCTAGTGTGGTAGACGATATTAAGTGTCAATTACCTAGTAATTAATCTCTGTTGATTATGCTTTGCTTTTTTGACTGATTTTCTGGATTTTGGAATTTGCACCGTTTTGGACCTTTTTGCTCGCCGGCTTGATTTTGTCTCAATAGTGTTCGATGTTTTCATTGATGACTGTAGTAGTCTAATTGTTGCAATGCTATGTTATGTTATTTTATGTAAAGATAGGAAAACCTAGTGTTCACGTCAGTTTCCTCACTCGAAAGAGATGTCAGTATTGTGTTTAGATCCTCTACCCGCTAGTTACGTAAAGAGAGAGGGGGGGAGAGAAATAAGAAGTAAAGAAAGTAACCTCCAGGTGGCGGCAGCTTCTCGTAGCCACGTAGTAGTCTTCTTAATAGGGCAGAACTGCACAAATATATTGTTTAATAATACATACACGCATACATATATATATATATATATATATATATAATATATATATATAAGCTAAAGCTAATAAAAAGCTAATGTTAAAGTCAGTTTCCTCACTCGAAAGCGATGTCAGTGACGGGCGAGCCCAGGATTTGAACCCCTCACATACTGATCCGCGGTCGAAAAAGTTACTGACATCGCCATTGGCTCCAGCCAATATATATATATATATATATATATATATAAACTGTAAGGAGTTTCAAATTGTCTTAATTATGTTATTTATTATTTGGTAATACACTATATATATATATATATATATATATATATATATATATATATATATATATATATATATATATATATATACAGACTGTATATATATATATATATATATATATATATACAGACTGGGGCAAAAAGAACCCCTAGCGAGATCTCAATAACTTTAAGAAAACTCAAATATCTCTACGAAATTTACGGAGCTTCTAGGAGAGAAATTTCTACGTGTATCCTGCAAATTTGATGAAAATCTATTGAGCAGGAAATATATTACAGTGTTTCTACGAAAAAAGTGCAAAATCAGTTTTAACAAGGCTTTTTTTAACGAAAGTCATAATAACTTGGACAAAACTCAAAATAGTTTTACAAAATTTTCGTAGCTTCCAGAGGAGGAATTTCTACACACATCCTGCAAATTTGGTGAAAATATATTCATAAGTAAAAAATACAGCGTTTCTTCGAAAAAATGTTAAAATCAATTTTAACAAGGCTTTTTAAACAAAAGTACCCAACATTTTCTTCAAAATTTAGGAATAATTTTAACAGAAGAATGAATTTATGCATCTTTTATTGGAGTAGCTAACAAGGTAGTGCAGACTTAAACTCCACCACGTAAACGGCCCTTTTCAGGGTCGTTATTTTCTTTAAAAGGAAGACTGACATTTCGAAAAGCCTTGTTAAAATTGATTTTAGCACTCTTCTTTTAGAAACGCTGTAATTTCGTAACTAATGAAAATATTTTCATCAAATTCGCAGAATATACGCAGAAATTCCTCTCCTAGAAGCTCCGTGAATTTCGTAGAGATCTTTTGAGTTTTCTTAAAGTTATTGAGATTTCGCTAGGGGATTATTTTTTTGCCCCAGTCTGTATATATATATATATATATATATATATATATATATATATATATTGTATATATATATATATATATATATATATATATATATATATATTGTATTATCAAATAATAAATAACATAATTAAGACAAATACATCAATGCCATAGGAGATCATAGGTAAAGTCTTTATGTTCTTTACCGTAAAAAGAACATAAAGATCAACAATGTATTGCCTGACGATTGTTAGCATAGGAGATTAGAAGGATATGAAACGATGCAAAGTAAAACAAGGGAGATAATGAGAGAAAGCTATATATATATATATATATATATATATAGAGAGAGAGAGAGAGAGAGAGAGAGAGAGAGAGAGAAAGGGAGAGAGAGATAGTGAGAGAGAGAGAGAGATATAAAGAGAGAGAGCGAGAGAGAGAGAGACAGAGACATATAGGTAGATAGATAGAGAAATATATATATATATATATATATATATATATAGAGAGAGAGAGAGAGAGAGAGAGAGAGAGAGAGAGAGAGAGAGATAGTGGGATACTCACGAGATAGCAGTCTTGGCAGAGATGTCACCGAAGATGAGTACGGTGATGAGGGCACTGAGACGTACCTCAGTCAAACAGGGACCTCTCAGTCTGTGCATGGCCTTCAGCGAGTAGAACTACAACAACCGTCTCGAGCTCTTAGCGCCGTCCACTCCGTCTACAGCCGATAGGAGCTGTTGAGAGAGTTTAAGTTTATTTCAGAATCACATGCCACTACAGTATTACATACAAGTTATAAAAAGTCCAAAATAATAATTATACATGTACAGCATGAATTCATATCAGAATAAATATTTCAGTCAAAAACAAAACCAGCTCATAATTAATAATTTGTCGATTCTATCAGTAGTAGTAGTTCTATGTGTTTGATCTGAAATAGAGGCTACCAAAACAGTGACTAGCGCCATCTAGTTGGTCACCTCAAAAATAAAATTGCACTTTCCAAAGTGTCAAAAAATTGACACTTTGGAAAGCCAATTTAACTGTAGTCTCAGGGTAAGAAAGCATTCGATAATTTTTGAATTGAAGGAATAACAGTAATATATAGTGAAGCTTTTATGTACGTATTATGCGTATTATATACGCATTGGTTCAATTGGAGAGGTTCAGGACACCGTTAATGACTTGTAAAATAATGAAAGCCTTCAATATATAAAACCATATAGTCCACAGTGGGGCTCAAAGTGCAGGAGTTATAATTAAAGGAAAAGTAAAATAAATGTAGTAAATCCTGTACAGTAGCTAACATAAAATAGCAAAGTCATTACAAAAAATATAAAGAATTACCTTCAGTTTGGCTGAGTGTCAACTAAGTACCTGTTCTGCTGACATCACTTCACAATATCCCAGTTATATGAAACGACTAATATCACGCATTTATTAAATTGACGTTTATATACGTTCTTAATTTCCTAACGTTTGGTGCAGCAAAAAACTAACAAGTTTTCTTAAATTTCTACAATTCAATTTCATTAAATATATTTAATTTATCTTCATTTATAGCTTAATTAAAATTTAGCCGCATTCTTCCTATTGGAAATGAATCACTCGAACTTTTCCAGATATTCCTTGTGGTTGTTTACAATTGAATCAGTTTCCTATTAATGTTTATATAATTGTATTCTAATATTGTGCTAATAACGTGTAATAATTAGCAAGCAATTAGTAAAGCTATTTATTTTATTTATTTAGCGTATGCATTAATCCAGGCAACTGCTTCACTTGTAAGGCAACTTAATGTAGACAGACCACCCGGTAGGCAGGTTAGAGGACACTCCTCAACGATATGTTTCATGGTTTGAGATTGACAGCAGTCACAAAGCGGTGAATATCGCAATTAAACAATCAGGATATTTGCAGTTCTCTTTTCATTCTAACACAATGTCATTATACGATACAACACATCTTAAAATATGAAGCTGCATGCGCTGTTTTACGACACTTTAAGTTTAAATTTTCTCCAGTACAATAAAATAAATATTGCAAACTGTAATATAGATCTGCTATAATAATTAAAAATCAAATTAATGATTATTATATATAAATTATATCTATAATTTATCCAACATTGAAATCATGGGCCTATCTATAGTTAATTAGGCCTATTAGTTTCTTAACCTTGCAAATAGTTTTAACTTCTCATTTTCTCTGATAAAACAATACACAGTTTTGAGGCGCTCTCGATAAATGCAACTTCTTGAAATTCAACTCAATTAAGCGATAAATACAACTTCTTGAAATATTAGCTTTCAAAACCATGTACAGCACAGGTGTGGGATAGAGACCCAAGTGAACTATAGTTACTGGTAATTAAGGCCAGCGTTCTGGGAATCTTTAATATAAACAGAAGATAGGGCAGCTGCAACCATTTAACTTGTAGCACAGTGTAAGAGAAAGGCATATGCTCCACTTTATAATAGCGCTCTGATAACGAGTAATGTTCAGGGTTATCAGAATGTCTGCCAGACTGTTTCACACGTTTTATAGGAGAATTTCGTCACAGGGAAAGCTTAGTTCATCCAGAAATAATCATATTTAGTAGTCATTCGTAATTAAGTTCATGAACTTATATAGTTCATATATATATATATATATATATATATATATATATATATATATATATAATATTATATATATATATATATCGTCGGTGAAACTGCAAAACCTCGTAAGTAGGTTTTTTTTATAAAATTATATTATTGCATCAAAATATCGGTTTTCACAGTCTACATCAACCTGCAAAAACTTGTATTCGAGAGTATTATTTATCGATCCCATTTTCATCAAGGAAGTTGAAGGCGCAAATACTCGTCAACATTTTTTGTCAGCATTGTTTTTGCATTTCCTGAACAATTTGTAAAAAGCTACTTGAGAGGTTTTGCAGTTTCGCCGACGATATATATATAAATCATACATATATTGGTTCATGAACCAATGCTAGAAGACTTAACTACCAGTGGCGGATCCAGGGGGGCCCAGGGGGCCCCGGCCCCCCCTTAGGTCCGCCGATAAAAATTTATAAACTATATTTTCATGGCTTCTATGGCTTTCGATGTGTAAATATGTTAGCAGTGATAGTGATTAGGGGGGCCCGGGGGGGGTACTACAGAGTACGCAGTTCCAATATGTATGGTTCTGAATGGGTAGAAATGTCAAAATCTTGATTCAGAGCCTAGAAAATGCTTTTTCTCAATTGTTTAGCAAGTTATTTCGTACTTTCGATAAAAACACAATTAAGCAATGTCAATTTTTTCAGGTCAATTTCCGATTGAACTTAAGATTGCAAATAGAAGATTTAATTTTTTGAGAAAATATGTCTTTCTGATAACACTTGTAAATACTTCAATTGTTTCAATGGACAGTTGTTACCATTAATTAATAACTACTGCGTGAACATTAGTGATAACTGTATCTTGCCAGAGAGCTTCCAGGTTGAGAAACTTGACTAGAAGTAATTATTGCGAAACTACTTTGAACGATCGCTAGAAATCATTTAATTAATTTTTGTTTATTAATTTTGAGTTGATTGATTGAGTGTGTGCTTGCGTTGATTTTTTGTCAACATTATTTTGTGTTTACTTGTATGATTGTATTGTATTTGTTTCTTGTCTTGCTACTACCTGAGTGGTGAAATAAAGCTATATATATATATATATATATATATATATATATATATATATATATATATATATATATAATAGCTCGATTTTTTCTAGGATATACTAGGAGCCCTGTATAATGGAAGGGGCCCGAAAAATGTTGACTGCTTCACTAGCTCTCAATTTTCACTTGTAATGAACCAATGCATAACCAATGCATTGGACGAAAAAAGGATGTAAGTAAAAATGTGAACTCTGTCCCGTAACAGTGGTGCAAACAGCCTTGGCTGGAATGGGCTTAAGCCCCCACCCCCACCGCCAAGATTATGTCACTTTTGCAGTTCGTCGAGATCCGCAGAGTTTCTTCAGAGGTGAAAAAATTAACCTACTTTTTCCAAAACAAATGTAGGATTTTAGGTTTTCCCCTGACTTTAGTACGGGAATGAGCGGGGGGGGGGTAAGGTACGGGGATACATTCACTCTATTAGCCGAACGCAGTAGTGAACAAATTTTGAGGGCCACCACAGAAATTTGTCTGGTTGCGTCACATGTCCCGAAGAAGGCGGGGCGTAAGCAAAAAATGTACACTCTCAAAAAAATTTCGGGCCCTCCCCTTAAAAAATTCCTGGATCCGCCCCTGTTAACTACGACTTGAAATCTATCTTCAAAGGTTTATTTTTTGCATTTTAATACACTTTTGATAATAGTTACCCGTTGATTTTTTTCTGAATTAACTCAAGCCTAGAACACTAAAGAACAAACCTTCCTGAACTAACTCAACCATAGAATACAGAAGAGCAAATCTTGCTGTGAAGCAGCCCAAGGGTTCCTGGGAGATCAGGGAAGTGTTCAAATCCAGCCTCAAGACTCACCCAGTGCACTTTATCATTGACTTTATGCCTTGCCATTGTAACTTTATGAACTTTATGGCACAGTTAGAGGCGAAGTGGCGATGTTAACTACTACATGTACAGTCAGCACTCTTTCAACGTTTACTATCTGATTACACTATGTAGTTAATACTTAGGTATCGTTTAATCGTGCATACGTTTACTCAACGTTTACCGAATTGGGTAAAGTTAAAGGACATATGATGGAAAAGCGTAACTAAGTCAGAAGTTCTGCATACGAGACAGGCTTAGAGGTAAGATAGCAGACCAGTAAAGTTAGAAAGACATTGTTCAGTTTTAGTGCCATCTTGTATTTGAAAATGTCTTCAGCTAGGATACAGAATACTGAATTTGGAGGATTTAAACAAATAAACGAGGGCTTAGGATCTAGAACCTCCGTCGATCTAAAGGGCAAAGAGCAGGTAGCACAGCATATCGGTAAGTTGTTAGACTGTGGAACAGTAGGTTCATGATTCAAATTCATTACTCGTCTATTTCATCACTGACATGCCTTCATCACAAGTAACTGACGATTAACTAGGTTTTGCTGCATAATGTGGAAGAATTGCTTCATTCACAATGCAGGATTCGATCTGTCATCTCGTGCGTTGGGAAAGGTTGCAGAGTTAACAGGATGACTACAGCGACATACGCTAAATAAATACACTCGATGTTCAGCTTTCATCTGCATATAACTGAAGTTATCAGCAACTCTCCAGTTTCTTTTTTACTAGAACAATAAAAACGATCAACTACGTCATTGAATAATACCTTAAAATTCACTTGCAGATCTTCTCTCTCAATTTCTCTCTCACTTTTCTTCTTCCATCTCTACTTCTCATATTTTCTCTCACTCTCTTCACACTCTCTCTTTCATTCTCTCTCTCTCATTCTCTCTCTCTCATTTTCACTCTCACTCTGTCTCTATCTCCCCCCTTATATACTACAACAGAACATCTGGAAATCGAATCTACATTATCCTAAAGTCCTCTGTCATAATCATATAGCATTGACTCATCAGTAGCTGTAGCTATATTTAGCCTCATTTACCAGGCGTACTTGTATGTGTTTGTGTCAGTGTATGCGTGAATGCGCATACTTGTATGTGTTAGTGTCGATGTATGCGTGAGTTCGCATACTTATATGTGTTTGTGTCAGTGTATGCGTGAGTGTTTATACTTGTGTTTATTAGTGTCAGTGTATGCGTGAGTGTGCATATTTGTACGTGTTAGTGTCGGTGTATGTGTGTATATGTGTAAGTGCACGCAGACAGGCGCTATACAATGAACGAGGAAGTTGTCGACAGCTGTACAAATAGCGATGCTTTCAATGCTTTCATTGTAAAAGTTTTACTACCGAAAAAACAGTCAGTCAGTCAGGCTAACTAATGTTTCAAAACATAGCCTAAAGCTAATACACAAGTATCTTCTAACCCCTACCCCGTATCTCATAACCCTTACATGCGTGCTGTATCACTTAACCCTTACATACTTGATGTATATCACTTAAACAAGCTGGTAAGGCTAAGGTTAACGTCAGTTTCCTCACTCGAAAACTATGTCAGTGACTGACGAGCCCAGGTTTTGAACCACAGTCATACTGATCCGTAGTCGAGTATCTTACCGACTTCGCCACTGGCTCTAGCCAGTTTGAACCTTACACACGTGTTGTATCACTTAATCCTTACATACGTGTTGTATCACTTAATCCTTACATACGTGTTGTATCACTTAACCCTTAGGCCTACATAAGTGTTGTATTACTTAACCCTTAGGCCTACATAAGTGTTGTATCACTTAACCCTTACATATGTGATATTACAGGTGTATCACTTGACCCTTACATGAATTACCCTGCATAATACACATTCATAACGTCTATATTAAAGTAGACTCCTCTTCTACAACATAATAAATTTTTGCGGTGTATTTTTGGGTATATAGATATACAAGTATATATATATATATATATATATATATATATATATATACACACATATATACACTTATACAATTTATCATGTATGTACTGTATATAATATATATCATAACCTATGAAAGAATAGAGCCACGAGGATTAGCTTCTATTCATACGACATGTTTTTCTAAGAGAATTGTAAAGATCTCGCTGCTACGTTTGATTTTTGGTCTGATTTTTGATGTTTAATGCCTGATTATCAGCAGTCGATGACCTGCCGAAGCGCTTCCCATCAGATTGGACGTGAGTTTATCGGCTCGTCAAAGTTACTAGTGTTAAATAACCAACATCCGTCGATGAAACAGAATTCCGGCTCATACGGTGAGCATGTGCTCTGTTTATTTGTAGTGTGATAATCTCATAAACTCACAAAGTCCCCCTCCCACTTCTGAATAGCTACTCGGGTTGTGCTCGTGTCACTTCGTAATAAACCAACCGTTTACTACAAGAGTTTGTACGGCCGACTAAATTTGCTAGGAGAAAATCAACGAGAAACCACATCAGAAGCCTTACTTTTCACATAAGTACTACTTTTGGATTTGATATGGTGTAGCCTATAGCGGGCTGCGATAAATGGTTGTGGTGCATAAATATAGACAACCGGTAGAAACATGTACTTTAAACAATCATTTGCGATCATTTTAGACATTATAGAGGATTGCAGAATGTACAAGAAGAGTATTACTTAACTACTTCATAAGAATTATATCGACTACGCACTAAATAATTACCTACATAAATGTAGTTTATATTCCATATATAATTACATACATGACAACCGAACTTGTTAAAAATAAACGTATGTGTATATTTGTGTACTTGCATATAATATACATGTTTGTATGTATATTCTCAGGAGTGTATATACTCAGGCCTGTATAATATACATTTTTGTATGTATATCCTCAGGACTGTATATCCTCAAGCCGATATAATATACATTGTACAGACTACGGTTGCTCTAGCACTCTGTGATGCCTTAGCCTGATGTCCTGTGTCCGTAGTCTTGCGAGAGGCCTTTTCGGGGACCAGATGTGGACCGACCTATTGGGTCGTTAGTTAGTCTATGTATCTAGGTCTCGAGTTGCCTATCTGCACTGTCGCCTTATAGCCTATGTTTAGCCCGATCGGTATCTGTATTAGTCGCTATAGCGTATTATAACTATATTATAACTGTATTAATCGTAAGATGGAGCAAGGGATCGGTCCGTGCTACAGACCGATTAATCGCAACGAGACAGAGGCAGTTTCGTGGTTACTGTACGCCCACTGCGCCACAAATTGAACGAGCTTTTATAAAGGTTCTAAGACGACAAATAAAAAGCCATATAATATTATAGATCTACCTGACTGACATCAAACACAGAGTTCGAATTTTCCTGCTCAATGAAGTTCGCAACTCGACTAACAAACTCAGCTCAACTAACTAACGTCATTCACCTACTACTAATTAACGTCATTCACCTACTACTAACTAACGTCACTCACCTACTACTAACTAACGTCACTCACCTACTACTAACTAACGTCACTCACCTACTACTAACTAACGTCACTCACCTACTACTTACTAGCTCTACAGCTACTCTCTTATATACCCTCTACCGTCCACTGTATCATTGTGTTATTGTATCATGTGTTATGTATTATTGTCCTACTGTATCATGTATCATGTACATGTATTATTATCTTCCTGTATCATGTATCATGTATTATTCTGTGCTGCTACTGCATTCTGTTCCTGTATTATTCTGTTCCTGTATTATTCTGTTCCTGTATTACTCTCTTACTGTATTATTCTCCTACTGTATTATTCTGTTCCTGTATTATTCAGTTACTGTATTATTCTGTGCCTGTATTATTCTGTTATTGTATTATTCTGTTACTGTATTATTCTGTTCCTGTATTATCGTCAATATAGACTATGCCTGCTAAGTTACCAATTCAGTTCCTAACTCCTATATTATATTCCCGTCCTCCGGGTAAACAAAAAGACAATACCAATTGTCTTTTTGTTTAATGCTAAAGTTAGATAAATGTATCTGTTATCTGGTGAGATAATGATTTAAATTGCCTTTAATGTAAGATAATTGCCTTTGCTAATGTTTTTTCCAACAGTCTTACCCCAGTCTCTTATCGTTCCTCAGTTTTTCATATCCCTCGCGATTTCACCATATAATATTGTCCATCCCGTAATTCCCAGAGATCTGGCTCGCTGTATCAGAGATCTGCTTTGATGATGTTCATATTCATGT
This sequence comes from Enchytraeus crypticus, assembly GCA_905160935.1. Taxonomy (NCBI): domain Eukaryota; kingdom Metazoa; phylum Annelida; class Clitellata; order Enchytraeida; family Enchytraeidae; genus Enchytraeus; species Enchytraeus crypticus. Next base: position 1,294,437 of record CAJHZI010000453.1, on the reverse strand, counting down.
TTGCTCGTGTGGTGCGTGGCGAGTGGTAGGCTGTGGTGGTGAGGAGTGCCTCTTTTTCTCTGCCTGAGGGCCCTGACAGCCCTTCCGCCTTTTCTCAGTCGTCCGGCTCGATGTACTGGCTTGGTTTTGGCGTGACAATGATGGTGACGACTGATCCTTATAGGATCAGTCGTCAAGGATGCCTTCATAAGTCACTCGTCAAAGAAAGTTTATGTATCATTGCGCCATCGCTCGTCTTATCCCTAAAAGACATGATGATATAGTTCTTATATAGCTCTGTTGTATAAAGTCATGTACTACTACCCCCTACCAATCGTACCCCCTACCAATCGTACCCCCTACCAATCGTACCGCCTACCAGTCGTACCAGGCCAACGGAAGAGTATTATCCACCAAAAAATCGCCATTATTCTCACTCAGAACTCCTTTCAGATGTTGTACTGTGCCATGCTCCCCATGTAGTAGAATTACGTATTTAAAATCCCTTACCAATAAATATAAGCATGTGTCTATTTCTTCCTTATTATAATTACTGTCTTTATTTTTAGTAGATCTTCTGCCCATTCATTAGTTTCACACGGCTTTCTTGTGCTCAGTCTCAGAATAGTTTCCGCTTTGTTGTACATTTTATCTCCCAATATGTTTCTGTTACCTCCATTCCACTTTCTGCCTCCATAAGTCGAAATGAAGTGTAAAGTATTTTGCAGCGATATCGCTCGTGACTAGCGATGCAGCCGCTGTATCTAAGAGCTAGTGACTAGAAGTTTTGGAAAGAATGAAGGCTCTTTCAAACCCTTTTATTAAAATTACAAAATAAAATTCATCGAATTGAAATGTTGTACAATTTTGAGATTGTTTGATTATTGCCCATATGTCCATATGTTGAGATAGGGTTCTATAGGGATTTAGGGTTCAAAATCGGCAAAGCGGAGAGACTTTCGAAAAATTCTAGGATTTGTTACTTATTGGAGATTTCGGGATTAAGCTGCTTTGGCGAAAACCGGTTACGGATACCGGGAGTGTACAGTTGGGATAAGAGGCCAGAAGGAGATCAGAATGCATCGATACATGAATACGAAAGAGCTCGAGGGCATCAGGGCCATCAGAAACTTTTGCAATCGGACGGTTTTGTAAGACTATGCAATTACGCGACATCTGTCATCGGATATTACATGCGGAAAGAGAAATTGCATCCAGAAAACAAAAGTAAATTTTGAGAAATTGACTTTTGTTTTGGGGGCGGTTGTAGAATGTAATGGAGAGAATAAATTGATATACATGACTTAATGTATTAGTGCATGACTTGATGTATTAATACATGACTGTATTAATACAGGACTGTAATAATACATGAATGGATAACTGTATTAATACAGAACGCTAGAGTAGGATGTATTCATACATGACGCTAGTGCATGTATATAAAGCGCTAGCTAGCAGCTAGAGCGAGATCATTGGGACTAGCAGCGAGAGAGAGAGGTCAGACGACGAAAGCATTCGCAGTCGAGGACAGTTACATAGAGAAAATAGTGTAAAATTATCGGGTAATTTCCTGTTGCTGGAAGGATGTACAATATACATGTTTGTATGTATATCCTCAGGACTGTATATACTCGGGCCTATATAATATACATGTTTGTATGTATATCCTCAGGACTGTATATACTCAGGCCTATATAATATACATGTTTGTATGTATATCCTCAGGAGTGTATATACTCAGGCCTATGTGAACACAAGTGTATACTCGTTCACGTGTAGCGTGGTTTGATATGACGTGTGCACGTTCTCGTACATGACAAATGTGTAGACATGTGGCGGGTACTTGTCCATCACAGGTTTGTTCAGATTTCTTTCATACCCTGTCGTTCAATCTTTCTATCTTCTCTTTTACTTTATTTTATTCATTTTACTCTCTTTATTAGTTTATCCATTGAATTTATTTCACACATTTCCCACTTCTTAACTTCTCTATTTTGTCTGGACTCTAAAACTTAATCATAATTTTCTAATTAAGTTTTAGAGTGAATATTCATTGTCTAAATCAAAAATCAAACTCTCTCTCTCTTCCGCTTCTCTCTCTATCTTTCTCAAAACACACACACACATATATATATATATGTATATATATATATATATATATATATATATATATATATATACACACATATATATATATATATATATATATATATATATATATATATACATGCATATATATACTCTCTCTCTCTCTCTCTCTCTCTCTCTCTCTCTGTGTCTCTGTCTGTCTGTCTGTCTCTCTCTCTCACTCTCGCTCTCTCTCATGATCTATTGTAGAAGCAATCGTTACTTAATTAGATAACTTATACTTAATTGTATTTTATTGTATTTAATTGTATTAAATTGCATTTAATTGTATTGCAAATCTCCAGGAGTTGCTCACAGTGATTGCTGTGCACTAAACAATGAGATATAAGTAATTAAATCTTTCACCGTGAGACTAACACGTGAAATTTATTCAGAGTCATTGAGATATTATCTACTTGTTAATACTCAACTGTTTACGCTTTGCATGACCCGACGAAGGCAATGGAAAATCATCAAATAAAATCCTAGTTAAACTGAAGACTGTAGCATCTGCCATTCTGTAGACACGAGAGAGAGAGAGAGGAGAGAGACAGAGAGGAGAGAGAGAGAGAGAGGAGAGAGAGAGAGCGAGAGGGAAAGGAAAAAAGAGGTATTTAGAGGATTCGTTTACTATGTTTGTATGACTAACGGAAATCTTTCCCCATTTCCACTGAATTACTTGTTAAAGTCAAAGCCAAGTTTGACGTCAGTTTTCTGCTGGATAGCATATGATGAGAAGAGAACTGGCTTGGAACCCTACACTCACTGTTCCGCACTCGAACAACTTGCGAACAAGCCACTAGTGCGGTACATCGAAAAACTCGAACTCTACTAACACATGTATATCATCTAAACTAATTAAGTAACTCACACTTAGCATTTACTATTCACAATTATTCGTATGCAAACAAATATATCCAATACTCAGGAAAAGAAAACAAATTAGGTAAATATTTAACGACTGATCAATAAACGTAAGGAAAATATTCTTCTAAACTAACTTCTAGATCATTATCCTCAACGTACTTCGGCTATACATTGCTCTAAACTCTTTCCTAAATCCTGTCCTAATTTCCTACGGTAAACTTTCCTCGTCTAAATTTAACTATTTCCTGTTTCCTCTCGAATACTTGAGTTTATATGTATCGCTGTTCACCTCCAATCCTTTCTCTCTATATCTCTCTCGCTCTCTTTATCTCTGTCTAAGTCTGTCGACGTCTAATCGTCTATCTCTTCTTCTTCTTCACTTTTACGGCGGTCAGCTAGATAAGCTACTAAGTAGGTTCTGTAGCTCTTTGAATTCCAGTGAATTCCGGATTTAACTCCCTCGTTATCTTCCTTCTATAGCACACGTGATGTCTCTATCTCACACTTCCTTTTCCTTTCTCTCTTTCTTTCTTTCTCTCTTACTCTCTCTCCTTCTCTCTCTCTCTCACACACACTTTTTCTCTCTCTCCCTCTCTCCCTCTCTCTTTCTCACTCTCTTTCTCTCTTCCTCATCATGTTGGTAAGATATTCGACCGCGGAGTAGTATGTTGCGAGGTTCAAATCCTGGACTCTCCCGTCACTGTCATCTCTTTCGAGTGAGGAAACTGACGTTAACATTAGCTTTACCAGCTTTTTCGTTGTCAATTTCAATCAGTTCTCTTGCCCGTTCACTCTTTCACCGTTCACTCTTTCAAGCTCTCTCTCTCTCTCTCTCTCTATGATTTTCCCTCTATTTCTATATTTCTCTCCCCCTCTCCCTCTCTCTTCCTCTCTCTCTCTCTCTCTTTCTCTCTCTCTCTCGCTTTCCTCCCCCCTTTCCTTCTTACTTTCTATCTCTTCCTCGCACACGTGTATATAGAGGCATGCACATGAAGCCGTTGAGAGACTGGGCTATATTACATATCATGGCTCACTTTACACGCACACCACACCATACGTCATGCGCTAATGGGTGCACGTGTAGAGCACGCATATCTACCATCATCAGTGGGTGCCCGTGAAGAATTGACAGAGAAGGCACTCTAATCCATAGGTGCCCGTGTAGAGCTACCCAAAGGCATCATCATCTTCAACGAGTGCCTGTGCAGATCTAGCGAATAGACTTTATAGAATTACAGTGACAGCAGGATAGAAAGTTTTACTAAGCCTTTATTGTCCTAAGTTTTACATAAAGTCCAATGCAACGTAATTCTTCTCACGAATTGCTAAGACCGATCTTGGTCGATTGAGACTCTGATCTTCGATGATTTTTGACGATTAGTGCATTAGAGTAACAAGTATGATTTCATCATGATTTCATGATTACGTGTAGGCGTCAGACCGAACTGATGAACAGTCATTTGTTAATCCTAAATTAGATTTTAATGTTTAATAGAGCATATCGAGCAAATCGAAGGTCTACTAAAAGAGGTTATAGAAGCAGAATGGAAGGAAGAAGAAGCAGAGGAAGGCCGAGATTAGGTATGCTAAATGACTTACAGATCTACTCATATTTGGACATGAAGAGGAAAGCGGAAGACAGTGAAGTGTGTAGGCGTTATATACCATGGCCCTGCCAGTAGGCAGTGCATTAAGAGAGAGATCTTGCAAACACATTTGTATGTTTTACAACAATTACACACTGGACAACATAGGTCACGTATCATCCTATACCCTCAAAATTCCTACCAGTAAATGAATATTCATAAGATACTTCAGGTCTAGTTCGTTTATAATTGATCGAGGTATTCCTCCACGATGCCCATCCAAGCTGATCTCGAGGACTGACACACACGCCCTCACCGGTCCACCAGTCCTTGAGGTCTCTGACCCTGGACACCCTGGACTCGAGTCTAGCCTGGTGCAGCATGGCGCAGAGTCGACACCAGAACCTCGTGTCTATCAACTCACCCGTGTCCTGCGCAGAGTAGAGCAGTAGACAAGTAGTAGAGTAATAGTCAAATAGTAGAAGAGTAGTAAAATAATAGTCAAATAGTAGAATAATAGTTAAATAGTAAAATAATAGTGAAATAGTAAAATTATAGCCAAATACAATTAAGTAAAATAATAGTCTATTAATAATATAATAGCCAAATAGTAAAATAATTGTCAAATAATAATAATAGTCAAGTAGTAAAATAATAGTCAAATAATAGTAAATTATTAAAATAGTAGTTAAATATTAAAGTAATAGTCATATAGTAAAATAATAGTCCAATAATAATATATTATAGTCCAATAATAATATATAATAGTCCAATAATAATATATAATAGTCCAATAATAATATATAATAGTTCAATAATAATATATAATAGTCCAATAATAATATATAATGGTCATATAACAAAATAAGTCTAATAATAAAATAATAGTTAAATAATAAAACTACAGTTAAATATAAAAATAATAGTAAAATAATAAAACAATAGCCAAATAGTAGAATAATAGTGAAATAGTATAATAAAAGTCCAATAGTAATATAGCAGTCAAGTAGTAAAATATATCTGATTTTGATTCACTGACTGAGTGATTGATAAATCGATTGATTAATCGATTGATCGATTATTGTTTGATATATTGATTAAGTGTCTGTTGGTTGATTGATTGATTGATTGATGCACTGACTGACTTATAGATTGATTAGAACAATTACTCAATCAATCAATCAATGCATCAATCACACAACAGACATTTAATCAATAAATCAATTAAATTAGAACAATTAATCAATCAATTAAATTGATTGATTAATGGAGAAGACCTTCCAGAGGAAGTATGAGTTGTAGAGCTGCTCGTCGACAGCCAGTCTGTGTAGATACTGAGCGAGATGACGAGGTGAGGGGAAGTCATCGACGTGGATGAACGAGTCACGTGGTACAGCCGCCTCATAGTCCGTCCTGGGTGCCCCCATCACCACAGGTATCACGTCGTTCCTAATCAATCAATCAATCAATCAATTCTTTAATCAATCACTAGTCAGTCCATCAACACTAATATCACGTCGTTCCTAATCAATCAATCAATCAATCAATCAATCAATCAATAATTAATCTGTCCATCACCACCGGTTCCACGTCGTTCCTAATCAATCAATCAATCAATAAAAAAATCAATCAATCAATCACTAATCTGTCCATTACCACCGGAATCACGTCGTTCCTAATCAATCAATCAATCCATCAATCAACAACTAATCTGTCAGTTAGTTAGTCAATCAGCCACCATTCAGTCAGTGTGTCAGTCAGTCAATCAGTCAGTTATTCATTCATTCATTCAGAGAGAGAGAGAGAGAGAGAGAGTGAGAGTGAGAGAGAGAGAGAGAGTTTATTTTATGTCATTTATTCAGTCAGTCAGTCAATCAGTCAGCGAGTCAGTCAGTTAGTCAGTTTGTCAGTCAGTCAGTCCATCAGTCAGTTAGTCAGTCAGTCAGTCAGCAAGAAGTGCATATGTATTTTTCTGCATATTATAATACATTTTAATGCATGACTTGAAGTAATGTACAACAATACCAATAGTACAACAATAATGTACAACAATAACAATAGTCGAGTCTCGCCTGTAGTTGGCAGTCCAGTTGACTGGGAATTCTCCTGAGAAGAGCAGAGTGTTCTGAGGAGATTCGAGCATGCGAAGAACCCATAATAAATTACAGTATAATACATATGTGCAATTAAGAGTTATTCAAATACATTAAAATACATTACTTGCATTGTGAAATACATTACCATACATTACTTGTAAACGCTATGCATTACAGTACATAACATTACTTTTAAAAGTTATGCAATATACTAGCAATAAATTACTTGTAAATGTTGAAAAAGCTGGTAGAGCTAATGCTAACGTCAGCTTCCTCACTCGAAAGGGATGAAAACGACAATATATTACAGTGATTACAATTTATAATACTTTATAATACATGACCTCAAAGCGTTGTGTAATACATTACAATACATTACTTGTAAGCCTTCTGTAATATATTAGAATACATTACTTATAGGCGTTGTGTAATACATTACAATACATTACTTGTAAGCCTTCTGTAATATATTAGAATACATTACTTATAAGCGTTGTGCAATACATTACAATACATTACTTGTAAGCGTTGTGATAGAGTTTCTCAGTTATATAATCTCTGCAGTTGGAATTCTCAAACGCCAGATAGAATCTGTAATCTCTTCTAAGCAGTTCATCGCAGGTGTCCTCATCACCCGCAATATGTGCCTTGACACATCTCATCGTTCCACACGCCCCATACACATCTACCTGCACGTGCTGCATCAGTTCATTCACGTAGTAACCTCTTCCGTTGTTTGCGAAACAATTTGACACAAACCAAGCTACCATTTTCGACTTCCCACGAGCATAGTTCCTGACGGGCACTTTGGAAGAGCTACTCCTGTTCTTGTACAGAGAGAATCTTTCGTAGGGAGTTACAATAGTCGAGTCTCGCCTGTAGGTGGCAGTCCAGTTGACTGGGAATTCTCCTGAGAAGAGCAGAGTGTTCTGAGGAGATTCGAGCATGCGAAGAACCCAGATCTGAGAGGAGTTTCGTGGTGTTTTTGGCGGAGAGACGTAATCTCTGAACAGGATGAGATCAGCCGTGGCAGAGTACTTGGGTTGTTGAGTAAGCCAACATTGGTTCACCGGACATCCCTGTTGAAGAAAAATAGACTGTCCAGCTGGAACGTGACGCTCCAATCCCTGGTAGACAAGGATTGTTTTGAGTCCTGACGTGGGATTTGATAATCCTGGAATACTGAGCTGGTTGATGATCCTATCCTTGCGCTCGCTGTCCGGTGAAGGCCAAACGGACGAGCCGCTGTCAGGCTTAAAGCTGCCGTAATACTTGAGATTCTTTAGAATATTTAATTCTATTGTCCTGTTAATGGATGAATTCGTATTAATATTCGAGTTTGGTATTTTTGTTTCATAACCTGGATCTATTGGAGACCTAACCACCGAACTTGATCTCACTGTTAAACTCTGAGTGGATGTTTTTGGAGATGCATCAGTATGTTGCTTACTGGCTGATCGTTCTAGAGTTTCTCGCAATTTGTTCTTAACCATTTTGAGTTCAACCACAAAGTCTTGATCGTCATCATGACGAGCTACGACGTCAAGACTTTCACGGACGTTAAACGAGTCTATGGACCCGGGGTTCTCAGCGTGTTGTGGCGCACCCAGCGAGAGAATGATGTAGTTCCGATTGAAGACTGTGTGAAGAAATAGGACAACATGGAGTAACAGCGTCACGGCGCACAGTGCCAGACAAATGAAAATTCTGCTCACTCTCCACTTCATCCTACTCCACTGACTGGAAGAATCTTCTTGTGGTTGCCGAAGTCCTTGACTCAAAACTCGGGCCGTTCTAAAGAAATATTAAACTTTAATTATACTATATTAAATACTACATGCACATATATTTCATTTTATTTGAAGAATAGCTCAACCGTGGACTGCAAGTGTTGCAAAAGGCGACCAAGCATTAAGATACAAACTAACGTCATGCAGAAAGAGCATTCGGTTGGTGAGAGCCTAGGCTCTAGAAATTGCTAAAAAATACATAGCCTATTCTCTGAACCATTTTATAAATATCTAGTATTATCCAATCTACTTATACCTTTTGGTTTCGCATGGTAAGAGTTAGTAATGGTTACTATTCCAACATTAAATTACACCTGCCAATTACAAGGAATTTCACTTGTCATAACAAAAATGTACAATAATCAGCATGTTTTTTCATCAGGCACAGAATATTAAACATTAGGCCTACATGCGGTTCGCACATCTATTCATTTTCTTTCTGAAGCATTTTGAAATGTATCAAATTTTAATTAATTAACATCTCAAATAACATAATACCCACCCACGATGGCATACATGTGTGTAAATAAATTACTACCAGGTTTTAACATAGACACGCAGTAAACGGCAGCTAAATTGCACAACGCAATTGGTAATTAAGAGCCTAAAGTGAATGTACTCTACATGTAGACTATTTAGTCAAATCTTTTCTCTTATACTAATGATCGTCAAGTGGGTGATAACAATAGACAGGAGGGGGGGGGGGGGGCTTAGTTTGAATCATACGTAGGCCTATATAATGTAAACTATAGGTCTACGTTAAGTGGTACTGTTGTTAGCTTAATGAAATCTTCTTGCGGTGTTCTTTGGACGGTAGCCTGGCCAACAGGCATAGCCCTGTAATCTAAGATCTTCTGACGTAGGCCTACTAATGGAATAGAGAAATGCTTACTTATTCGCAAACCATTTTCCACTCAGTCTATAGATACACAGCTTCTGGTGACGTCATTGCAGTCTATAGATACACAGCTTCTGGTGACGTCATTATAGTCCATAGATACACAGCTTCTGGTGACGTCATTGCAGTCTATAGATACACAGCTTCTGGTGACGTCATTGTAGTCCATAGATACACAGCTTCTGGTGACGTCATTGCAGTCTATAGATACACGGCTTCTGATAGCGTCATTGCAGTCAATAGATACACAGCTTCTGGTGACGTCATTGCAGTCTATAGATATACAGCTTCTGGTGACGTCATTGCAGGCCCTAAGGCTCTAAGCTCACTATGATCTGCAATTTCCTTGAAGTGGCTTAACTTAATTTATTAAATCATTTGCACGGAATTTACGCTACAATGTAATATCATTAATCAAACAGTGACATCGTAGTGCTTGTTACCCACCACTATCTTACACAGCCATTGTTTGTAATAGACCAACAATTTTTTCGTATTTTGCAACTCAACATTATTCCTTATACACTGTGAGTAAAAGAAAACATGTGCGCAGAGTCTCGCCCATAACTTTGGAATTAGTGAACCGATTTTTTAACTTCTTGCATGGGTGTAATCAGGATAACATTTGCTATAAATTAACGTTAAGTGACTCTGTTAATTGTTATGTTTGCGTTAAAGCAGTGCATGAAAAAATGCGCGACTGAAAATATTCATTTTAAGTAAATCAATCGCTACAGAATGTTTACAAATCCGTGGCTTAACTAACAACGAAACACACGAAATAAACAGTGTAATACAGCTACTATCAACTGTCAAAGCGTATGCTCAAAATGTCCTCTTTTGGCGCGAATACAAGCTCGGAGACGCATGCGTCACTAGTCTTTTGCGTTGTCAAAGACAGTTTGCTCCATGTCTTGCCAAACGTCCACCAGGGGTTGCTTCAACTCGTCCACGTTATTTATTATATTCTTTTCGGCGTAATTTCTTTAATAAGTATTCTAGACTCCCAGCATCCAGTTTTTTGTTGGAAAATCGGCAATCAACCAATGTACGCCACAACCCTTTAAGAGGTACAAGTTTTTATGAGCGCTTTATCTTTATTAGTAAACACCATTTTAAAATTTCAACAAAAACAGACTATGTCTGTAAAATCGTCTGTTATTGTTTAAAATAACGCAACTGTCACAAAAACTAGATTTAAGATTAACACTTTTCTTCTTCTTTATAATTCTGCAAATATTTTCAAAATCGGTTCACAAGTGTCAAAGTTGTGCACGAAATACTGCGCACATGTTTTTTATGACTCGCAGTGTATTTTGAGACTCCGTTTGATTTTAAAGACGGAATAGAGATTTCTCTACAATGTTACTTCTATTTAACCAATCTAGCAAGATGCTAATTACAGACTAACAAGTAGACCTAAATTCGGCACGGGGCACAAATTTTATGATACAGAGGCTTTAATACCGGTCTACATCTACACTGAATTTATTTTATGACGTCAGTAATACGTACTTGAAGTCTGAAGAATAGTAAAGAAATTTACAACAGAACACTGATAATAAATGTACAATTAATCGATTAATAACCATGGTGATATGTGTGACATTCTCACTTAATGCTCACATTATCAGTTTGACCCACAGTAGAAAGGCTGTTATCCAAGTATTACTAATGATCTATTATATTCTACTGTCATGGTATTAAATCAATCTAATCTTTGAGATTGCTATCTATAAAGCTATAGATTTACCCAACACTGGGTAGGCCTATATGTAGGTCTAGGCTATATGTAGGCCTAGGCCTATTTTCTATTGTTCAGTGTATCAATTTATATGCATTGGCAATAGATTCATTGGCATAAATTATGCAGTGGTTAAAGTGGAGGGGAGGGGGGGGACGAAGGGGAACTGCGTTCTCCTAGCTGTCATTTTTTTCTCAGGTGCATTTCCCTGCTGGGGGACCATATAAGATACTCATCACATCATCATCATCAGTTCCTCGAGTTCTGTACAGAACATAGGGCGGCAGCATTCCTCCATTCGTTTCTATAATCAGCAATCTTCACAGCGTCTTCAAATGAAATATTTAATGCACTCAAATATAAGATACCAGATCTTAAACAAAATTCCGAGGGTTTCCTTGTTCGGCGAGTAGCTAGATAGAGCAATGCTCTCACTAGGGGCCGATTGAATGGTATTGGGCTTGTTTTGATTATTTGCATCATTGATTATGTTTGTTGTAAGCTTTTACTTTTATTTCTCTTTTTGTACACTTCGTATGTAAGCGACTTTACACTGAGGTTGTTGTCGAAATAAACATATGCATATACATCTATCTCCTAATTCCCACATTAAACACTGGATATGTATGTGTTTGTATTTATGAACGAGATGATCCTTCAAGAAGAGAGGTACTGAATGCTCTAAAACTAAAGTGCAGTACCACAAAATATACAAACGGTCCTGCTTTTAAGCCAATTAAATTATATCCTATACGCAAGAGAATGACATCAGCTCGATGTCTCTTCTCTCTACCGTTTGCCCACTGAGATCTTCACGTAATGTTATTCGCACGTAGACTAATATCAGCGTATCTTTATTACTGATAATTTCCTTGTAGTATCAGGGCCACCGAGAATAGATCAACGGTAAACTGCAGTAACTGAGGAAGACAAAGAGAAACCACACAATATGCTAACATTTGAAAAACCATATATTACAATGAGGTATGGATAAAACCTGTTCTGAAGGGATTAACAGGTTAATGGAGTTGATCGAAGGAATTCTATTTATAAGATGTGAAAGAAGACGAGTAAGAATAGTACCTTGGACCTGCCAGTTGGCAGAGCACCAGCGACAGAGAGAGAGAGAGAGAGAGAGAGAGAGAGAGGGATAGCTTAATATTTATTTATTTAAGTCCATTAAAAAATGAGAATTTCTAAATCGAATTTAGGAGAAGTTATTCTTGAGCCTTTCTGAGTAATTGAAATGATGAGCAGGTCAGCGATGTTCATGGAGCTCTACGACTCCAAGACACAATAGTACAGTCAAATAAATAGGACTGTAGAACTGCTCTGACTTAATTCTGCAGTCAAATTAATAGGACTATAGAACAGTTGAGCCTTGAGTGGCAGCTATGAAAATATGTCGTGAAAATCGAACAATAGATATTTAAAAATTTATCCATATAAGAAAAGTTTTAAGACAAAACTTTAACACAAAAAGTACGCCGTTAGAAAAGCCAATGTAATTGTAAAATCACCGACCAGCTTTGAGTATTCAATATAATACATTCATTCGACAATACGACATCGAAATTCTCCTAAATGTCACAAAACATAAAACCTCACATCAGTTTCTTCTCGGTAAAATTGACTAAAACAGAATAAAAACAAAAACTGAGCAGATTTTCCTAAAATCTTAAAAGTTAATCTCGTAGAACGGCTGAACAGGTAGCAGACCCGTCTCCTAAAACGTACAGTGTCGGTTTGATTTCCAATCCAGACTGCTCTCCGTATCATAGAGCTTAGATGACAAGAGTGGAGGCGCTACATACCATGGACCTGCCAGTAGGCAGTGCACTCAGAGAGAGATGACATCACGTGAAGGACAATAACTACGATAGTTATATACAGGTAGTAGAATGAAGTAAATATCAAGCAGCAGATGTTAAAAGTATAAAACTCCAGTCAGAGTATATCTGACATTCTGAAAGTTGGATACGCGAGTGAGTAAATGACCTAAATTCTTTTTCCAACTTTGATTTCCTAGTATGCGATGTTGTCATGGACGCGGATAGCATTCTACATCTGTTGTTGTTGTTGTTAGAGTTGTTAACAATAAACATAGCGGCACGTTCGAATCAAAGTGACTTCACGTGTTAACAGAGGTTTCTTAGGCCGCTTATATAAAGATGTTCCTTTCAAAATGATTTCATAATACAGCAGAATGTTCCAGTGTATCAATCAATTACTCCAAATGTACACAAGATATGTGTGCGCCAATAAAACGTTGCCTTAGTTCTACGAGTAATCAATCAAGCACCCAATGAATTGGCGCATCAATCAATCAAACATGCAAGCAGAGCATCAGTCAATCAATCACCCAAAGAATCAACGCATCAATCAATCACCCAGAGTATCAATGCATCGATCAATCAATCACACAGATAATCAATGCATCGATCAATCAATCACAAAGAGTCTCGATTCTCGTCTTCTAAGTGATCAGTCATTCATATGAGCATAAGAGTTAGCCCGTAGTGCATCGGTCAGCCAATCAAAACATCGTCCTACTGACAGACAGTCCACGTCACCACAAATTGCTGCGCCCACTCACTATGAGGAGCTCCGCTCATTCACTGTAACGAACTCCGCCTACTCACTGCGAAACGTGTGAAAATGAAGAGATCACAACATCTGAATGACAGTTACAGATTTATAATAATAATAATAATGGTTTAACGTTCGTTTCCTCATACAACGATGATGTCAGGGACGTCATTATCTAAAATTGCCTAATTTAAAATCATCTCAATCAATTATTACATCTGGAACAGCACAGGTCCCAGTAGCTGATCAAGACCTAGCTAATACTCCTCATCATCAGACAGTGCCCCTGCCCGGCACTATCGGCTGATCAAGACCTAGCTAATACTCCTCATCATCATACAGTGCCCCTGCCCGGCACTATCGGCTGATCAAGACCTAGCTAATACTCCTCATCATCAGACAGTGCCCCTGCCCGGCACTATCGGCTGATCAAGACCTAGCTAATACTCCTCATCATCAGACAGTGCCCCTGCCCGGCACCATCGGCTGATCAAGACCTAGCTAATACTCCTCGTCATCAGACAGTGCCCCTGCCCGGCACCATCGGCTGATCAAGACCTAGCTAATACTCCTCGTCATCAGACAGTGCCCCTGCCCGGCACTATCGGCTGATCAAGACCTAGCTAATACTCCTCATCATCAGACAGTGCCGCCCTACCCGGCACTATCGGCTGATCAAGACCTAGCTAATACTCCTCGTCATCAGACAGTGCCCCTGCCCGGCACTATCGGCTGATCAAGACTAGCTAATACTCCTCATCATCAGACAGTGCCCCTGCCCGGCACCATCGGCTGATCAAGACCTAGCTATACTCCTCACATCGACAGGCCTGATCAAGACCTAGCTAATACTCCTAATCAGACAGTCCTCATCTGATCAGACTAGTCAGACAGTGCCCTGCCCGGCACTATCGGCTGATCAAGACCTAGCTAATACTCCTCATCATCAGACAGTGCCCCTGCCCGGCACCACGGCTGATTAGGTCATCAGACAGTGCCCTCATCAAGACCTAGCTCAATGACTCCTCGCACCATCGGTGATCAAGACTAGCTAATACTCCTCGTCATCAGACAGTGCCCTGCCCGGCACCATCGGCTGATCAAGACCTAGCATCAGACAGTGCCCCTGCCCGGGCTGATCAAGACCTAGCTAATACTCCTCGTCATCAGACAGTGCCCCTGCCCGGCACCATCGGCTGATCAAGACCTAGCTAATACTCCTCGTCATCAGACAGTGCCCCTGCCCGGCACCATCGGCTGATCAAGACCTAGCTAATACTCCTCGTCATCAGACAGTGCCCCTGCCCGGCACTATCGGCTGATCAAGACCTAGCTAATACTCCTCATCATCAGACAGTGCCGCCCTACCCGGCACTATCGGCTGATCAAGACCTAGCTAATACTCCTCGTCATCAGACAGTGCCGCCCTGCCCGGCACTATCGGCTGATCAAGACCTAGCTAATACTCCTCGTCATCAGACAGTGCAGCTCTGCCCGGCACTATCGGCTCTACATTTCTCGTCAGCATGTAGTTGTCCATGTCGATCGACTGACAGTTGTTGATGGCATAGCGCAGCCTGTCCGCCATCTTGTCACGTGACGAGTAGGGAGGCAGGCGCAGCTGGAAGAAACAGGTCTGCGCCGTGGGCAATTCATCCATAGCCTGATCAATCAATCAGTCAAATGAATCATCGATGAGTCAGTGAATCAGTCAGCAAGTCGATTAGTCAGTCCGTCAATAAGTCAGTCATCAATCAGTTAATTAATCAGTCAGTAAATTAATCAATAGTAGAGATAGCAAGTCATTCATTCCATCTATCAGTCAATCATCAATAGCTAGATTTATACTACTTCGTTTATATAAATTTTAAATTCCTCCGGCTGAAAAGAACTTCGCGCTAAGAAATAATTTTTTTAACTAAAAAAAAACAAAAACGATAAAAACTAACAAAGCTATGAACGATAGAATAAGATTAACACAACTAATGTATCCAGTTAATGCTAACAATAACATGTCCTACACTAAGTAAGACATTATTAGACAGAAGACTTTCAATGTATCCAGGCAATGCTAACAATTACCCTGTCGACACAATAATAATACTACTACTAATAATATTAATAATAATAATAATACTAAAGATTTAGCGTCCATTTCCTCATCCAGGGACGTCCCCACAGCACACATCACTACAAATCAATTCACCCAGACCAATCTGCAAAAGAAATGTGGTGAAGAGAATAAGTAGGACATTGTAAGACAGCAGACTTTCAATGTATCCACTGAATGCTAACAATTACCCTGTCACACAATAAGTAAGACATTGTTAGACTGATATAAACATTATTAACCCTGTCGACACGCTGTATCTGGAACCTCTGAGGCAGGTCTGAGGGGTTGACGGGGAGACGACTGCGCCCAGAGACAAACCTCATGAAGAGAACCCTCTCGTCCTCGCTGAATGACTCTAACACCTCCCAGAACCACCGTACCATCTCGCTCCTCTCATCCACCTCACGGTACCTTCAATGAGTAAAACATAGGCTATCAATCAGTTAACACATCAATCAGTTAACACATCGATCTGTGAACACATCGATCAGTCAAAACATCGATCAGTTAAAACATCAATCAGTTAACACATCATCTATTAACACATCCATCTGTTAACACATCGATCAGTTAAAACATCGATCAGTTAACACATCGATCAGTTAACACATCGATCAGTTAACACATCGATCTGTTAACACATCGATCAGTTAAAACATCGATCAGTTAAAACATCGATCAGTTAAAGCATCGATCAGTTAAAGCATCGATCAGTTAACACATCGATCAGTTAACACATCAATCAGTAAACCAGATATTAGTCGATTATAATAAGTTCGGCCTGAATTCAACGCAGTTTTTCCGGTAATTACGTTGACGATATTTTAACTATCACAGTGTAACAGTAGCCCGTCTCTCAACAGTCTACTGGACCACAGGAAGAAGTTCTCAGATCATCTGAAGTATGGTCAGCTGTGCCTCCGAGTGGAGTTATATTCTACAGGGTTCATATAACATGAAGCAACAATCATAGTCGCGAATTATGACGCCATTAATACCCGTTTGTCAGTTGTGAGATTATTTTATTACGAAAAAAGATCATCTTTTAATCAACATTAAATTTAAATAACACAAATAAATCAAAGGCATAATATATCAGACAAAAAGAATTTAACGTACGTCCCTCGCCATTAGGCAATGTCTGGGACATATGAGAATATTAAACAATATAAAAATATTTTAAACACCTTTTTGTAAAATAACAGCAAAATTCATATTTGTTCAATACAGCATTGGCGGCCAGCTATTAAGGAATTCGCGCTTTTCAAATACTGTAAATTGCAGTTTAAAGTAGTAACCATAGCAAGAATATCGCAGTACTTTCAGAAGATTATTTCTCTTGCACCATCTGCACGTACATAAATAGACACATTTAATACGCGAGACATGTTGTTGCTGTCATCCCTACCTGCAGACACGACGTAGAACCTCTATGGATATACGAGGCTGTCCACAGACGTGTAGCTCTAACTGTGCTGCTGTCATCATGGATAACAGTGGGAGCGGTATGATACACGCCATCCCGTCTCTCACTGCTTTAACCTAATGACAATCAGTGCTCTATATTTAGACTGTTATCGTTTAGCAAAAATGACAATTTAGATATGATTAATTTGTTCTCTCTCTCTCTCTCTCTCTCTCTCTTAATGTATTGCCTACTGGCAGGTCCATGGTAAATAACGCCTCCACTCTTCTCTGTCTTCCGCTTTCCTCTTCTTGTCCACATACAAGTGGGTCTTTAAATCATCTAGCATACCTAATCTCGGCCTACCTCTGCCTCTTCCTTCCATTCTACCTTCTATGACCTCTTTTAATAGACCTTCTCCCCTTAGAATACGTCCTATCCATCTCTTCTTCCTATTTCCTAATCCCTTTATCTTATACATTTATTCGTCGTTATAGTTTATTACATAAGAAGTAGATAAGTCTCATTTTATATCAAGATTACGGAATAAATTAACTAGATTTATGTAATTACTTAATTAATTAGTAATTTTTTTAATTACTTAACTAAATAGTTATTACTTTAGCTAAGAACACCAGTCAATACAGCTATAACATTATAAGTTAATGTCTGAAAGAATGGTAACATTCAGATGCAGACATAACATGTATCTACTGAGATTATACTAAATTATACAATACTACATTAACTGTTGAAGAAAAGCCAATAGTCATTTCAAAATAGGACTATATTTAACTGTTATTTCTGAAGACAAATCTACAATCATTGCAAAATATGACTATATTTAACTGCTACAACAGCAGCCAAATCTACAATCATTATAAAAAATGACTATATTTAAGAGGGACATCTGAAGACAAATCTACAATCATTTTGACTGTATCTATTCTGGCTGGAGTCAGTGGCGACGTCGGTAAGATACTCGACCAATGATTAGAATGTGTGGGGTTCAAATCCTGGGCTCGTCCGTCACAGACATCCCTTTCGAGTGAGGAAACTAACGTCAAGCTTACCAGCTTTTTATTTAACTGCAACAGCTGAATGTAAACAACAGATAAGGGACGAGCAGCACCTGTGGATTGAACTCATTCAGTCGATACCGCAGAGCTGCCTGTACGTAGATGAAGCGATTGTCGAAGGTCAAGGGCAAGGACTGACCACCCGGTACGAGAGGTATCAACCTTCCATCAACACTCATTCCTATAAACCTTTCCAGCGGTATCACCTGTGCAACCATCACAACAACAACAAAACTACTTAATATCGCTACATCACAACAACAACAACAACAACAACCACAGTACTTAACACTGCTATTTCACAACAACAACAACACTACGCATACCGCTACAACACACCAACAACAACATTACTTCTGCTACTTCGCAACAGAAACAACAACAACATTACTTAACACCGCTACTTCACAACAACAACAACAGTACTTAACACCGCTACTTCAGCAACAACAGCATTACTTAACACCGCTACTTCAGCAACAACAGCATTACTTAATACCGCTACTTTAGGAATAAACATTAATTGAACATTAAACATTAACACAAAATACACATTAGTTGAAGTAATCACATTCTTATATTTCTCCAATTCCACGGTAAATGTCTTCCTGGCTTTCTTTATTTATATTGTACATAATGAATAGTAATTAGAGGTCATAACTGATATAAATTCGATCAATCAATCAGACAATAGTGCAGGTTTCTAACGTTCACGGGAGATACTCGTAGAGAAATATAAGATCACATAGAGCAATCATCCTTGAGATAACAACTAAGCTAACAGACGTTTAGTACGAAGAGCACGCACCTCGTGGAAAGTTTCAGCCGTTACTCCGCTCTTATCTATGTCTGCTATGCCTCTCAGACTCTGTATGTAGGTCAGGTCAACCTGTACACATATATAAAGCGCCTCAATTATTCATTAATAGGTCAGGTCAACCTGTACACAAGTATAGAGTGCCTCAATTACTCATTCCACAATGTACATGTAGGTCAGGTCAATCTGTACACATCCATAAAGCACCTCAATTAATTATTCCACAATGTAGGTTAGGTCAACCTGTTTACACACATAAAATATTAAAATTATTCCACGGTGCAATTAGTCAATCCGTCGTACACACATATAAAATATTTAAATTATTCCACAATTTAGGTCAGGTCAACCAGTTCACAAATATAGACTATTTAGATTATTCCACAATGTAGGTCAAATATAGACTATTTAGATTATTCCACAATGTAGGTCAAATATAGACTATTTAGATTATTCCACAATGTAGGTCAAATATAGACTATTTAGATTATTCCACAATGTAGGTCAAATATAGACTATTTAGATTATTCAACAATGTAAGTTAAACGTTTAGACAGATAACAAGTATCAAGGTCAAACTAATCAATAACAACACTCTATCAGTCCTATCACACTGATAGAATAACAACACTCTATCAGTCCTATCACACTGATAGAATAACAACACTCTATCAGTCCTATCACACTGATAGAATAACAACACTCTATCAGTCCTATCACACTGATAGAATAACAACACTCTATCAGTCCTATCACACTGATAGAATAACAACATTCTATCAGTCCTCTAGCACTGGTAGAATAACAACATTCTATCAGTCCTCTCACACTGATCAAACTCATTCTCTAGTAAAAGAAACAAATGAAGAAACTTTGCAATCATATGCACGAAGAACTTAGAGAGAACTGAACAACAAGAAAGTAAAACAATTGCAGAGATGTGACATGGACGAAACAGACATTTCCAAACACGCACACAAAGACACGCGCAAACACACACTTATTCACACACACACGCACACCCTCACACACAAACACTAACACACACACCTCTTCGAGATCTCTCGCAGTGAGCGAGATTCCAGTCAGCTGCTTCCAGACACATGGAGCGAGATGAAGGTGGAGAGGTTTCTTGGTCCTGACGGATACCCCGAGCAGGACGCCCAGGAAGTGGAATAGCTGGAGATCCTGGTGGGAGGAGAGGCGAGGATTGAGCAGGAAGCGGTCCCTGTTGTATCCCGTGTCGTTGATGGAGTTAGGTGTAGGGATCAGCAGCGGAACTCTTCCATCACGCAGCTCCTTCATAGGCATATTGCAGTCCATTAGAGAACAGTAGAACTTAATGGGTCATATACTGAGAGGAATGGTTTACACGAGAGGAAATGGAAGGAAGAATGGAAGAAAAAACATAAAATTGAGACATAACGGCACGGTAACAGGAAATTATATATATTCATTACTTCTGAATTAGAAATCAAGTGAGGCTAAGGCCCACCTTAACGTCAGTCCTGCTCGAATAGCATGTCAATTTTTATTTATTTTATTTTATTTATAATTAGAAATCAGGCAGCACGGCCCACACAAAGCACACAAAACACACGACACAAAGCACACCCATAAAATCATGTAAACACACTCGTAAAATCAGATACTATAGTGGTGCGACGAGGAGAGCAGTGGATTTGAACACTGCACCTACTAATCCGCTGTCGAACAAGATGCTAACAACCCACCGCCTCAGCCCAAGTAATAGTAATCAATAACTGTATCATTAAAAAAATAATATAATTATTATATACACTAAAAAAATTTAAACACATTACAAATATTTCAGATATTTATAACCACTCACGAGTTTGTTGATTTGGGCAAACGTAAGACAATGCGAAGAAGTTAAATCGTAACATAATGTTACATAAGAATACAATACATGAAAAGAAACAGAATACAAGAACGGATAAAATAAAACAAATGAACAAGTGAATTTAACTAGGCAGAGATATTGAACCTGACACATTTCAGTGATGGTATCATCGAACACGCCCCCCGCATCGTCCGCTCCCTCCCCCAGCAGCTTGACCTTCCAGGCACGAGCGGGCAGTCTGAGGTCAGCGGGGTCAAAGGTCACGATCTGTCGAGCTATCTGCAGAAATATCGGCTTACATCTTCGTCCCCTACACACAGACAATCACACATACACAGCACGATAGAGACATAGACAATCACATATACACAGCAAGATACAGACATAGACAATCATACATACACAGCAAGATACAGACATAGACAGCCACACATACATAGCAAGATACACACATAGACAGCCACACAGACATAGACAACCACACATACACACCACGATATACACACAAACCATACACAGCACCATACAGTCATTGACAACCACACACACACCACAATACAGACATAGACAACCACACATACATAGCAAGATACACACATAGACAGCCACACAGACATAGACAACCACACATACACACCACGATATACACACAAACCATACACAGCACCATACAGTCATTGACAACCACACACACAGCACAATACAGACATAGACAACCACACATACACACCACCATGCAGACATAGACAACCACATATACACCAATATTTATACCAATATATATATATACCAAGATACAAACATAGACAACCACACATATATATCACGACACAGACACATATATAATAATATAAATGTATAAAAAATAATAATAATAATCCTAAACGGCGCTGGTTCAGCGAAGTGAAAACCAGTCAGGTAAGATAAAATAGATCTCTAGTGGGAAGAGCTGTGTTTTCAGCCTACTACAGAAAGTGGAGACAGGAGATCATTGGCAAAGATCAGGAGGCTGAGAGTTCTAATCAGTAGGAGCTGAAAAATAGAATGAGCGCGTATAAGGGTACTGTTAATACAAAGACATTATAAACTGAATATATTCTAATATACGTGTAAACTGATAAATGTGACAATCTACATGTATATATAAACTAAAGACATATTGAAGACGTATGAATAGCAGGTATATATTTTGATATTAGCTAAGTTGAGCGAAAAAGCTGGTAAAAGCAAAGGTTTACGTCAGTTTCCTCACTAGAAAGCTATGTCAGTGACGGGCGAGCCAGGATTTGAACCCCGCACACACTGATCAGTGGTCGAATATCTTACCGACTTCGCCACTATCTCCAGCCAGTGGCGAAGTTATCAGACGAAGAAAGAAGAACTCATTTTATTGCGAGTAGAGATATGGGATTTCTCACCTCACAGCTATTCTCTTGACGACCACCAGAGGCCCATAATTCTTACCCTGAACCATAGTTCTACTGAGGGTTCTAGCTAGGGGTAGCTCACACACCCTGGGGGTCAACAGCCCCCTCAATTTACCCCCCAATATTTCATTCTCACAAATACAACCACCTCCAGATATACCACTGAGGTCCTTTCCTCTCACATCAGAATCACAGTGAACAATCTGCAGCAACAACAACATCACAGTCACACCGTCATTCATGACAAAGTCGAGCATCGTATATATTGACTTTTTGTCTAAAATATAAAAAATAAATTCTAGTTGCCAATGGTACGCGGCGATAATTTAAATTTTAGAAAATATTAATTGTAGTTTGAAGTCTGTTTCCTCATCCAAAGATGATGCCACGCAGATCTGCACATCATCCACTATAAAACGAATTAAAGTTATATTGCTAAATTAAAGCAATATTAATAAATAGCATTGATTAATGCTAATAGCAAAGATTAATAAATAGTAAAGACAGTAAAATACTATAATAACAGTAAAACTAGAAAACAACACGTGATGCAGACGCACCGGAGGGAGGCAGGGAGTCAGATTAATCAGCCGCCACGAGGAGTGAACCAGATCAGAGAAGCGGTGAAGCAGTCTAAGTCTGTAGCGAGCTGACTCACCGCTACACTGCCTCAGCGTTGTATACTGAGGAGGCACGGAGGTGGGAACACCGAGCTGAGAGGTGGAGGGGTAGCCGACTCGTGGGGAGGGGGGAGCTGACGTCCAGGCCGCGCTGTGAGTCCTACCCGCTGATATCTGTAGAGTACGATTAATCATCTTTAATCAATTAATCTGAAACATGTTAAAAAGTCATCATTAAAGCTGGAGTGCAGAATCATGGAAAATAGCTTATTACACCTTATATGACAAATTTAAATTTAAATTTATTACAATTCAGCTCTTTTGTAATGCTGTCTCGAAGACCGATTTAAGCCACGGATACATAGTTTGACCGACTTTGTAACAATGGTACATAAGGTTTAGTTATTAATAATAAATAGTAATAATAATAATATTATAAGGTTTAGTTGTTAGTAATAAATAATAGTAATAGTATTATTATTATCTGATACGACAACTACACTTGTAATAATGGTCATAGTAATAATAATACTATTATTATTTGATACGACAACCACACCTGTAATAATGGTCACAGTAATAATAATACTATTATTATCTGATCCGACAACTACACTTGTAATAGTGGTCACAGTAACAATAATAATATTATTATTTGATACGACAACCACACCTGTTTAATGCCCCTATGAGACAGTTGGGCTATGAGCTGGGGCTGCCTGGCAGCCCCTGAGTGGCCTATGCCCAGCTGCCCCTCAACGTTCTCCCCCCAGGCCCACACGTGGCCCTCCTGCCCTAGGGCTAGTGTGTGATCACACCCTACCGCTATGTCCACTATGTGCTGTCCTGATAGTAAGGTCAGCTCCTGTGGTACAGCTACACATCTACCACGTGACTCTGGCTGACCTATCAGGTGCTCTGTTACAAAACAATGCGCCAATCAAATTTGTTAAAACTTTTATTACTTTTATTTATTACATTTTCTCAGTACTACTGTGTAATCTAGCTAAGCCTTATCCATACCTCATATAGCCTATAGCTTGGAGAAAATATTGTTTCAGATGTAGTTTCTCGCTGCCTTCCTCAGTTTTGCTTTGTTAACGGTCGATCTATTCTCCAGCGTCCCCGACACAACACGAGAAACCATACACAAGAGAACAAGTGAGAGTTCTTTTCTCGTTTAGTAGCGTTTAATTGTTTATCACAGCACAGATGATACAAACAATAGGAATGTGCATGTAGTTAGATAAACAAATAACAATACAATATATATATACATATATATATATACATATATATATATATATACTGTATATATATATATATATATATATATATATATATATAGATATAGATATATACACATACATACACATACATACATATATATATATCTATACATACATATATATATACATTATATATATATATATACATACATACATACATATATATATATATATATACATACATACATACATACATACATATATATATATATATACATACATACAAATATATATATATATATATATATATATATATATATACATACATACATACATACATATATATATATATATACATATATATATATATATATATACATATACATATATATATATATATATATACATATATATATATATACATATATATATATATATATATATATATATATAAGACATGAGCGGCCTCATACCATGACCCCAGGTGTAGACCGCCCCTGTTCTCGTCAGTGCCACGCTGAACTGGGCCCCGCAGGCCACTTTCACCACGCCCCGTCCTCTCAGGGCCGCCACGGGCTCGGGTCTAGAGCAGGCGCTGCTGTGGCCCAGGCCAAGCTTACCGTTGTCTCCGTCACCAAACGACCACACGGTGCTACCGTCGGCGCTGACACACAGCGAATGGTTTAATCCACATGCCACCTGACGAAAAAACCCAAAGAAAACTGTTTCCGATACTGCAGGAGAAATAAGTTAAATCTGAATTAGAAATGGTTTATCATTATTTCTAACCAAATATATCGGTATGTTATCGTTAAGATACTCGACCGCGGATCAGTTTGCGCTGGGTTTAAATCCTGGTATCGCCCGTCACTGACATCGCTTCCCAGTGAGGAAACTGACGTTAACCTTAGCTTATTAGCGTTTTTATGTTAAATAAGTTAAGAATAAGTAAGAATCAGAGAAAATTAAATTTAGCGGCAATAGTTTTCTGAGCTGCGAGTGCTCATAAATAGCGACGAGATAATAAAGAACAAAAAGCATAAATTCTTCTAGCTCTTAAGTGGTATGCTCATAGATGAGCAGTACAATAAGGATGTTTTAAAATCTTTTGCCTAGGGCCCTGAAACCATTCAGAGCAATGAGAGCAATAAGCTCACAGCCTGAACATATGCACTTTAAAATTATTTTAGCTTCACATAGTGTGTTTAGAACCCACTACGGACTGCAGCATCTGATAACCACAACGTATTGCAATGTAAGTTTCATACTTGTCCTATCTGTTGACCCTCTAATGACGTCACACGTTCCGGGAACCTCCTGTTGACGGTGGAGCCGAGTCCCAGACGTCCGTACTCTCCGCTACCAAACGTGAACAACTTCCCGTCCGAGGTTACCACTGCACTGTGCTTGAAACCACAGGCCACCTACATAAACCAAAACCACAGGCCACCTACATAAAACAAGACCACAGGCCACCTATATAAAACAAAACCACAGGCCACCTACATAAACCAAAACCACAGACCACCTACATACCACAGGCCACCTACATAAAACAAAACCAAAGGCCACCTACATATCCAAAACCACAGATCACCTACATAACCAAAACCACAGGTCACCTACATAACCAAAACCACAGGCCACCTATATAAACCAAAACCACAGGCCACCTACATAACCAAAACCACAGGTCACCTACATAAACCAAAACCACAGATAACCTACATAACCAAAACCACAGGCCACCTACATAACCAAAATCACAGGCCACCTACATAAACTAATCTCTGCTTAAAACCACAGGCCACGATTAATAAGGCCCTGATAATAAGCCGAGGTGTTAACCTGTATTACATCCTCTCCCTGCAGAGCATCTATCTGTTTAGGTCTGCGCTGTCTGTCACTGTTACCATGTCCCAACTTCCCATAGTCACCATCTCCCCACGAGAAAACCTCCCCAGTGTCAGCCACTGCCAGGCTGTGACCGTCTGAACCCACAGAGGTCGCCAGCTGTACAATGTTGAACCCTACAATAGAACAACCCACACACCAATCAATCAATAAAATCTATCAATACCCAACCCTATAATAAAACAACCATCTGTCAACCCATACAAAAACCAATATTTAAATAAAATCAATCAATCAATACCGAGCCTTACAATAGAACAACACATTTGTCAATCAATCAATCAATCAATCAAATCAATCAACCCATACAACAACCAATATTTAAATAAAATCAATCAATCAATACCGAGCCCTACAATAGAACAACACATTTGTCAATCAATCAATCAATCAAATCAATCAACCCATACAACAACCAATATTTAAATAAAATCAATCAATCAATACCGAGCCCTACAATAGAACAACACATTTGTCAATCAATCAATCAATCAAATCAATCAACCCATACAACAACCAATATTTAAATAAAATCAATCAATCAATACCGAGCCCTACAATAGAACAACACATTTGTCAATCAATCCATCAATCAATCAATCAATAAGAATTTTACGTCCGTAATTTAGCGTCAATACATATATCACTAAATAAATCTAATCTATCAATCAAAAACTCGTTGATTTTTTCTGAACATCGCACAGTGAAAGGCAATTCTACCCTCAAATTATATAACAATAAGATCATCTAATAGTATATTAAATGCTCAGCTTCAAATAATGCACACAAAATCAATTATTGTAAGTTTAGTTAGTAAATAATGCTAACGAAAATCTAAAACAAAAAAAAACGATTACTAAGAACCATGAAGGGGAAAAAGGAGGAAATAACTAAAAAAGCAACTAAGAAAGGAAATTATGTAGCACATGCGGTATGTCTTGTACGGAATAAGAAAATGATAATTTAAAGATATGACATCTAGCAGAGAGAGAGCGAACCCTCTAGAGCAGAGATGAGAGTGGGTGTCAGCAGGTCATCAGAGTTACCCTGACCAAGTCTACCGTAGCTGCCCTCTCCACAAGCCAACACCCTTCCATTAGCTAGTACCAAGAACGTGCTGTTCTGTCCGCACACAACCTATCAACACATCCAACAGTTACTACAATATCCACTTCATATCAAACAACCTATCAACACACACAAACAGTTACCACAATATCCACTTCATATGATTAATCAATTAATAAATCGATAACTCAATCAATCGATCAATCAATCACTAACCTGCTGAGCAGAAGATAAGGCAGAAGCCAGGGCTGGACAGAGGATACTGCTGCTCCCTGCTCCTAGATGACCCGTCCTATCAGCACCCCACACATAGACTTCGCACTGACCACTGGTCAGCCAGTCCCCAGGTCTCTCCACTGACCATCTCATCAGCTCCTCGTACATCTCCAGGGTCCACCCCTCTCCCTGCCTCTCTTCATCACTCGTTCCAGGGTCCACTCTTCCACTGGCATCAGCTCCACACCTCTCTACCACAGCCTGCCCCTGATCAGCTACAGCTGATCCTAGCCTAGCTGAGTCACTGATACCTCCTCCTAACCTAGCTGAGTCACTGGTACCTCTTCTACACGCCACGGCTGGGTCATGACTAGACGTGAACTTCTTTCCATCTAACTCCAGTTCGATCTCAACTCTTCCGCTGTTATCTCTCGTTATTACACTGAACTCCCGCGCAGTACTCCTATCGGCCACACTCGTTGTTAGACTAGACCCTGCCCTTACACCAGCGTTCCCTACTCCACTCTTCTCTTCAACCCCAGCTGATACCACACCAGGTACTACCACTGCCTCTGTCCCTCGAGGAGCACACCCGCGATCAATGAGCCCAAGGTCGAGACCAGTCCTGTGAGACACATAGAACGACTCCGGTAGAGGCTTGCTACTGGCCAGGGCCTCAGCAGCCCGTAGAGTAGAGCCCAGTGTGTACAGCCATGTCCAATCCTCGTCTCTATCACCGTCTTTATCTACACATACCACAGCGTGAGGACTAGTTCAAAGTGACACACATCCAGTGTTCAACTAATATCTAAACGAACGAGATCATTAGGATTAGTTCAGTGACATAGGACCACCAGTGTTCAACTAATATCTAAATGAACGAGATCATGAGGATTAGTTCAGTGACATAGGACCACCAGTGTTCAACTAATATCTAAATGAACGAGATCATGAGGATTAGTTCAGTGACATAGGACAACCAGTGTTCAACTAATATCTACACGTAGCACAGCATGGGGGCTAGTTCAGCGACATAGGACCACCAGTGTTCAACTAATATCTAAATGAACGAGATCATGAGGATTAGTTCAGTGACATAGGACCACCAGTGATCAACTAATATCTAAATGAACGAGATCATGAGGATTAGTTCAGTGACATAGGACCACCAGTGTTCAACTAATATCTAAATGAACGAGATCATGAGGATTAGTTCAGTGACATAGGACCACCAGTGTTCAACTAAAATCTAAATGAACGAGATCATGAGGATTAGTTCAGTGACATAGGACCACCAGTGTTCAACTAATATCTACACGTAGCTCAGCATGGGGGCTAGTTCAGCGACATAGGACCACCAGTGTTCAACTACTCAGTGTCTACTACTACAACTACTCAGTTCAACTAACTCAGTGTCCTTATCTACACGAACAAAACCTGGTAAAGCTAATGTTAACGTTAGTTTCCTCACTCGAAAGCGATGTCAGTGACGGGCCAGCCCAGGATTTAAACCCCGCACATGCTGATCCGCGGTCAAATATCTTACGAACATCGCCACTGGCTCTAGACACGAGATCATGAGGACTAGTAAAGTGTCATAGGATCCCATTGTTCAACTAGTATCTAAACTACTCAAAATTATTCTTTAAACTAAAAACACTATAGGAGACATTGAATGTTGACAATTTCATAAGGCAATGGTGTACAGAATTGAAGAGAAAAGCATAGGAGAGAAGTTGAGCACTTTTCAAAACCAAGGCTCAATAATAATTTATATCTGATCGCAATGATTCACCAACTCAAAAGGACTAAAATGGTCACAGAATAAACATAAAAGAGTACACTAAAGCTGCTAAACAAGAGAAAATATTACAACAACCTACTTTAACATTAAAAACGACACATTTAAAAACAAGCCTTATACATATCATAGCTCTCAAATTACAGGACATTTTAAAATTGTTATAACTTAGGTTATTATAATATAAATAACATGTATCTTCAAACCGCTTTTCACATTTATACACATTTATTCACATCTACGCGTCACAACAGAACAGCTAATTGACCCACCTCTACGCTTGTGCCTCGTGGTCGCTCCTGAGCGAGGTACGAGGTCGTCAGGCGAGTAGCACTCCAGCACTGCCCATCTACGTACTGTCCCGTCCCTGTGAGCGTTGACACGTGAGCGTTGTTGTTGTTGTTGCCACAGTTTGTGCTGGGTCAGCTGCTGTTGCTGTTGTTGCCACAGCTCTGGCTGAGTCAGCTGTTGTTGTTGTAGACACAGCTGTTGCTGGATCAGCTGTTGTTGTTGTTGTTGCTGCCGAGTCAGCTGCTGTTGTTGTTGTTTCCACAGCTGTTCCTGAGTCAGATATTGTTGTTGTTGCCACAGTTGTTGCTGATTCAGCTGTTGTTGTTGCTGTTGCTGCATCCTGTCATGCAGTAGGAGATCTAAACCTAGACGTACAGCGAGAGCCGCCAGAGACTGTAGATAGAGACTGTGCTGTAGCTGCACTCCACTGCCTACTCTCACCTGTTTAATCAATCAATCTATCAGTCAATCAATCAGTCAATCTATCCATCAATTAATCAATGAATATATCAATCAGTCAATCAATCAGTCAATCAATCAGTCAATCTATCAATCAATCAATCAATCAATCAATAAGTCAATCAGTCAATCTATTAATTAATCTGTCAATCAATTAATAAATATTCAATCATTTAGTCAATCAAAACAATCAGTCAATCATTAGATCAATCAATCAGTCAATCTGAAATCTATTCGCAAATATAGGCAATAGATCACAATTGATTCACAACGTAACAATTCTATAATAAAGCTATTTTGGTCAGAAAAATTGCAGTATAATCTATTAGCCACCTACTTTTTGCAACAAATGTAAAACAGCACTCATTTCGTTTTTAAATAAACTAACTGGAGAACCTTTTCAAAGAGATACTGTTGCTGAAGGAGTTGCGGCAGATATGAGAGGAAGCCCCTGAGATACGGAGCCTGGTATAGACCGGTGACACTCAAGTTCTTAAGGGAAGCCCTGCAGAGAGCCAGCACTCTGACACTGGCACAGAACTCCTGTGTACACTGGACTACCAGCACGTCCTGTCGAGTATATATATAATTTATGTATATGTATATATATGTATATATATATATTATATGTATTATATATATATATATATATATATATATATATATATATATACATATATATTATAATATATAAGAGATATAATTATAGTTAACAATATATATTATAATATATATATAATTAATTATAATAGATTAGTATATTTAATAAATTATATATAATAATAATATATATAAATATATAATTGTATAATATAATTAATATAATTAATATAATTGTACAATATATAATTGTAAAATATAATTGTATAATATAGTTTATATCTATATATATCTATATATATCTATCTATCTATATATATATATATATATATATATATATATATATATATATATATATATATATATATCTGTATATATCTGTTTCATAACAATTACTTCTACTTTATATTTAAGAAAGCTTAAATGAATTATTGACTTCTAAGCACTATTAATTGAACATAATGTACAACGGCAGGATGTGCAAACCTTAGATCGAGCTGACGTCACTGTCAGCCGAGAATTCTGCAACCAGTCCAAACTGGTTACACCACCGGAAGTCAACACAGTTTGTATCACCGTGCCTTCCTGAAACACAACGATATAATGAAACTATAAATAAGTGGTAAAATCAGTAATTCATCCACACAAGAACAGATAAATGTGCGCATATAGCGACAGTTTGAAGATTGTAATAGTATTTCAAAAAGGTTCATAAAACACTTAAATTACAAGTCCAATAAAAACTAATATTTTAATCTGGCAAGCATTCACCAATTAGAGCATCAGAACAGTAGTCACTCTACTCATCTACTCATATGAAAGTACAAATGAATTTCAAACTTGTAATTAAAAAGGTTAAGCTAATGTTAATGTCAGTTTCCTCACTCGAAAGTGATGTCCGTGACGGGTGAACCCAGGATTTTAAGCCCGCACATACTGGTCCGCTGTCGAGTATCTTACCGATATCGCCACTGGCTCCAACCAAATCTACATTATCTACATTAATTATCTACATTAATTATCTACATTAATTATGTAGATAATAATAATAATAATAATAATAAAGGTTTAACGTCCTTTTCCTCATACAATGATCTCTGGGACGTCGCCCCATCACATATCACTACAAATCGATTCACCCCAAACGATCTGAACAAACATGTTCTGAAGAAAAATAAAAGATCCTAAACGGTGCCGATCCGGCGATAAAAAAACAGTCAGGCAAGATGAAAAAAATCTATGGTGGGAAGAGATGTGTTTTATCATAAAGATAGATAGATCAGTAGAAACTCTTAATATGACATAAGCACAGCACAACGGTTCTCAGAGAGCACACAGTGTGCTTGTGGTAAAGAGCCATTAGATAGCGAACCTTTAGCGACCAGATGTTGAGCCACCCTGCAGAGCAGCCTGTAGCAAGCAAGAACCCATCAGGACTGAAGGCTAGGGCTGTGATAGAGGCTTTGTGACCTCTGAGACACAGAGCAAGTCTTATATCCACACGACCACTCGTGTTGTGGTCAGCAACATTCCACACATACACCGTTCCTGATGTGGAGCCACTGTGAAACAGGTTCACATCAGAAATACAAATAACTACCACCACCATCACCATCATCGTCGTCGTCGTCGCCGTCACCATCACCATCACCACCACCATCATCATCATCATCATCATCATCAGCATCATCAGCATCATCATCATCAGTCAATTGTTTATCTTTCATGTCATACTTAATCACCGCATCCCACGTCAGGTGCGGTCTACCTCTCTCCAGCTTAACATCCATCTCATCCCTCCAAACTCTCCTTACTACATCCTCATATGAAATACAAACAACTATAAACACAATAACAATCTCTAGACCGCTTCAATTCAAGAGTACACGAGAATCAGGGCCACCTTGAACCACCAATAAAATTATGCAAGCAGGGGAATAAAAAGAAGCTTCAAGAAGGATCACGTTTGAACAAGATTAATTATTTTTTAATTATATTCTTGAAAGGATTTAATTATGAATAGGACTAGTAGGGATTATGTTACTAAATGATTACAACGAATTTCACTCATCAAGAAGATTGCATTAATGCGGATTATGTTTATGACAGTACAAAGATTACTATAATCAGAAAATTGATTTTAATATTTTACCTATCTCACGCAGGTTCCCTCTACGATCGAATGCAATCAGTGCATGCAGTGAAAATACGGTAGTAAAATTTAGGTTGAATTATATATATATATATATATATATATATATATATACACTGCGAGTCAAAAAGAAAACATGTGCACAGTGTCTCGCCCATAACTTTGGTATTAGTGAACTGATTTTTTAACATCTTGCAGAGATATAGTCAGGATAACATTTGCTATAAAATAGCGTTAAGTGACTCTGTTAATTGTTACGTTTGCGTTAAAGCAGTGCTTGAAAAAATGCAATAGATGAGTGGCGCAAGCGTTTCCGAGCTTGTAATTGCGCCAAAGGAGGACATTTTTAGCATATGCTTTGACAGTTGATAGTAGCTGTATTACACTGTTTATTTCGTGTGTTTCGTTGTTAGTTAAGCCACGGATTTGTAAACATTCTGTCGCGATTGATTTACTTAAAATGAATAATATAATCAGGAAAACATTTGCTATAAAATAACATTAAGTGACTCTGTTAATTGTTATGTTTGCGTTAAAGCAGTGCATGAAAAAATGCGCGACTGAAAATATTCAGTTTAAGTAAATCAATCGCTACAGAATGTTTACAAATCCGTGGCTTAACTAACAACGAAACACACGAAATAAACAGTGTAATACAGCTACTATCAACTGTCAAAGCATATGCTAAAAATGTCCTCCTTTGGCGCAATTACAAGCTCGGAAACGCTTGCGCCACTCATCTATTGCATTGTCAATGACAGATTGTTGCATGTCTTGCCAAACGTCCACCAGGCGTTGCTTCAACTCGTCCACGTTATTTATTATATTCTTTTCGGCGTAATTTCCTTAATAAGTATTCTAGCCCTCCCAGCGTCCCGTTTTTTGTTGGAAAATCGGCAATCAACCGATGTGCGCCATAATCCTTTAAGAGGTACAAGTTTTTATGAGCGCTTTATCTTAATTAGTAAACACCATTTTAAAATTTCAACAAAAACAGACTATGTTTGTAAAATTGTCTGTTATTCTTTACATTAAACCGGAAGTGTCACAAAAACTAGATTTAAGACACTTTTCTTCTTCTTTATAATTCTGCAAATATTTTCAAAATCGGTTCACAAGTGTCAAAGTTGTGGACGAAATACTGCGCACATGTCTTTTTATGACTCACAGTGTATATATATATATATATATATATATATATATATATATATATATATATACAATTAACTTTAATTTAATATATATGTATATTATGCATATATATTAAATTAAAGTAATGTTCAACGAAGTAATAACTAACCACACAAGGTCAGTCCAGCCTGCTCTAGCCACGCCCCCTGTGAACCACTGCACGACTGCTATTGGTTGAGGATGAACCAATTGTACGCTTCCAGAATCCTTCTTAAGCTTATTCCCTTTTCCATTGTCGTCTTCAAACTCATTCCTTCGCTCATCATATCCGGCACTCAGATTTTCATCGATATCATCATGGACAGAGGAAGACACGGCAGTACTGTGCCACAGCAGCACAGTGGGTTCAGAGGCACAGCTTGCTAGGTAGCTACAGCGTGAGCTCCACATCAAACCAGTAATGTTGTGCTGCAACGAAAATAAACAAATACTTCTGTCAGCGTAACAAAACAAAACTGTTTTTATACTTGTTCGTTTCTCTGCATGACGTCACTTTGTGGACACCAGAACAGCCTCTTGTACCTTCTGTCTCCACTGATACCGGTCCTGGGCAAGATCATAAACATCACTCTGCGCTAGGTTATATCTAGTGTCTATTTGTTTTATATCTTTATTATATTGTTTAATTAAAGTATATTTATATCCCATTCCTAATTTCATTTTAATATTTGTTATTCTATAATTTAGAGCTTTTGATTTTATACACGAGTTTTATACACGCATGTATAAAACTCCATCATCCAATAATTTCATTTTTTATCTTCACGTAAGACAGAGTGGAGTGGAGAAGATCTGTTAGTATCCCGACCCTAGTTAAACTGGGATTAACAGGAAGATTATGATGATGATGATGATGAAGATGATACAATTAATTATTTGCCAATTTAATTTGGTGCAATCTAAAACATTCAACAGGACCGCTAACCAAAACAGGTGTTTGACTTCTAAAATGTTGAACTTTAAATATGACCCACAAATATAGCAGAAGAAAATTAATAAAGCACACGAGTAACTGATTAATTGTACATTTAAAATACCTCATGCGCTTCCACACTGCGCTGTAGCACAAATCTCTGCTCTCTCTCCACCCAACAGCAGAATGAAACGAGACCATCTGAGAAACCAAGCGCGAATGAGTCCTCCTCAGAGCCTAACCATTCCATCTGTGACAACGTCACTGCGTGCAAACAATAGTGCATGTTAACTACAGGTTATATCCGTGATAGCGTCACACAACAGTGCATGTTAACCACAGGTTATATCAATGATAGCGTCACACAACAGTGCATGTTAACCACGGGTTATATCTGTGATAGCGTCACACACCAGTGCATGTTAACCACGGGTTATATCTGTGATAGCGTCACACAACAGTGCATGTTAACCACGGGTTATATCTGTGATAGCGTCACACAACAGTGCATGTTAACCACAGGTTATATCTGTGATAGCGTCACACAACAGTGCATGATAACCACGGGTTATATCTGTGATAGCGTCACACAACAGTGCATGTTAACCACAGGTTATATCTGTGATAGCGTCACACAACAGTGCATGTTAACCACGGGTTATATCTGTGATAGCGTCACACAACAGTGCATGTTAACCACGGGTTATATCTGTGATAGCGTCACACAACAGTGCATGTTAACCACGGGTTCTATCTGTGATAGCGTCACACAACAGTGCATGTTAACCACACGGGTTATATCTGTGATAGCGTCACACAACAGTGCATGTTAACCACGGGTTATATCTGTGATAGCGTCACACAACAGTGCATGTTAACCACGGGTTATATGTTACATATCGAAGGGAGAGCTTTATGCTATTAACACACTTCGAAAACAAATAAAATTCTATCATATATTTCTATTTCATTTTCGAAACTAATTATCTTTTCTAATTACTAACAATTCAGCCTATTTATCTAACTAAAATGGAGATCAAAGTCATTAAATATCTTCAAATCCTTGCACTAGACTCTTCTAAGAACGAGTAATAAGCACTAGAATAGTAAATAGCGAGAGAAAGCATAGTAAGACATCACTATATTACACTGCCAATGCTCTCATAACCTAGCTGTTATTTTTACCTGCTGAAATTGCTTTCTGCCACTGTTAAATAATGCTTAGATAGATATAAGTGACCTTAGAGCTCTTAAAGTAGGATAATTATAGCCTTGGTCAAATTTTTATGTTATCTTATAATTTTCCATATTATATTTTTGATTTTGTTTCTGCCTGTATCTGTTTCATTGCTATGTTATCTGTCATATTGTTACAGTCTGCGGTTTGTCAGATTGATAATG
Organism: Enchytraeus crypticus; assembly: GCA_905160935.1. Classification (NCBI taxonomy): domain Eukaryota; kingdom Metazoa; phylum Annelida; class Clitellata; order Enchytraeida; family Enchytraeidae; genus Enchytraeus; species Enchytraeus crypticus. Next base: position 1,258,198 of record CAJHZI010000453.1, on the reverse strand, counting down.
GAAATAAAAGGAATAGATTATTATTACTGATACTAAGCCTGTCTGTGTGAGAGAGAGAAAGCATAGCAAGACATCACTGATGCTAAACCTACCTGCAGGGCGAGAGCAGCCTACAAGAGCTTCTCTCTGGAATGCTTGTCCATCAAAAGCCTCTCTGATCAGAGCTACCGAGCCATCCACACAGCCAACGAGTAGTCTATTTCCAACCACCGATGAGAACTGAGAGAACTGAGACAGTGGTCGACTTTTAAAAGTCTTGGACCAGGCGATGCAGCTCACCCAGTGAGAGAACCTACAGGAGTAGCTCAAGCCTCCTGAGACAGAAATCATTGTAAAATAATTAATAATACTAATAAAGGTTTAACGTCCGTTTCCTCATACAAGTATGATGTGCAGTAGAAGGCGACTAAAGCACCAAGATCCACACCAGCGTCAGAAGGACAGTCGGAAGGTGAGCACCTTGGCTCCAGAAATTGCTACAAAAATTTAAAAGAATGAAAAAGTCTCAAATAGGGGATTGATTGGTTGGTGTTGTGGTGTAGGACAGAGAAGTATTGATATCCCGACCCTAGTTAAACTGGGATTGAAGGGAAGATGAAGATGATGAATTTGAACAAATAGCCCGAGACACTAAAATGGCTTGATAGTAAAGTGGGAGGTCTAAAGGTGTAAAGGAAGTATAAATAATGACAGCAAACAAATCTACTGCTGTTGATAGCTGATACCGCCCAACTACAGCATTGATACATAGTATATAGAATGTACATCTGATACATATGTGCAATGCATACATGCATATATATATTAAATAAACATAATTCTGACCTTCGCCAACCTCACTAGGACACATACAGAGCTTACATTTTAATTTTTATTTAATTTTTGTATATTTCCAATGCAGGTGTATTATTTTTAATGCACTGTTGGTATTTTTTTTATTGTATATAAGTTGCTACCACGTTTTGATGGCGTCTTAAAGATTTATAGATATTACATGAACACATTAAACATAGGTCATTCCTACATTTTCCTGCCACACTACGACACATACAAGCATTATATACACCCATTAAATATAGATCATTCCTACATTCGTCTGTCACACTAGGACACATACAAGCATTAGATATACCCATTAAATATAGATCATTCCTACCCTCACCAGCCTCACTAGCGCACATACAAGAATTACATAAACCCATTAGGACACATACAGGCATTACATACACACACTAAATATAGATCATTCCTACCTTCGCCAGCCTCACTAGCGCACATACAAGCATTACATACACAAATTAAATATAGATCATTCTCACCTTCGCCTGCCAGACTCCAGATATTGATAAAGTTTTCTGCAGCTGCAGCAATATAAGTCCCACGCCCACTCCACCTCAAATGACTGATGGACTTGATACTTGAGGCTCTCTCACAATTCTTCCATCCTTCACTTCTCCCTAATCGATCCATACCAACATCGTCTTCATTATTATCATCATAACCATCACGCTTTTCTTCGCAATCAATTGTATTCAAGTCTAATTCAGCCTGAGCTATGAAGACAAAAGTCTGTTCTAGATAGAGCTGCTGCAGCTGTTCAGCAGCAGGACAGCTGATATGAGCAGCTGCTGCTCCTCTACAGCTGTTATCAGCAGCTGCTGCTCCACTACAGCTGTTATCAGCAGCTGCTGCTCCTCTACAGCTGTTTATTATTTCCTCTTCTTCTTCCTCGTTGTCATCGAGTGTCCATAACCTCACAGTGCCATCCTGACCACTATACAACACAACAACAACAACAACAACAACAACTCAGACAAGCCCAACACTGCAACTGGAATTTATTCAGATTACACTAATAATGCATACAGTCTGTCATTATAAGTGTAACACATGCACATGTTTACGTATAAGTTTATTCTCTCTCTCTAGTGTTCTGTCAAATGGCAGATCCAAGGTACATATTCACAGTCTGCTGTCACACTTTATTGAGAGCAATCCATCAATCAATAAATTAACCCCCTTCCCAAAGACAACAGCTTCATCTACACTAATGCAGACCATGGCCTAGAACTAGTAGCTTTGAGATGGTTTTCCGTTGCTTTCCTCAGTTCTTGTCAGATTACGACAATATTTATAAGCGTCGTATATGATTTGATTCAGTTTGATTCAGATACAAATAAATGATCATTTTTCTCTCTCTCTCTTTCTCTCTAGCTCTCTCTCTATCTCTTTCTATGTCATTGTTAAACACTCTCGGTAGTCGTTCAGTTGGAGTAACTTAAGGAATATATAAATAGCCCACCTGGACGCAGGAAGAAAAGTTGGATATGACACATTCTAAGCGTGAAAGTCTATTAAAAGAGGTCATAGAAGGTAGAATATAAGGAACTAGAGGCAGAGGCAGGCTAGGATTAGGTATGTTAAATGATTTAAAGACTCGCTCAAATGTGCAAATGAAAAGGAAAGCGGACGACAGAGAAGAGTGGAGGCGTTATAAAATATGGACCTGCCAGTAGGTAGTGCACTAAGAGAGAGAGGTATAACTTAAGGGATATATAAATAGCCCACCTGGACGCTAGGAGACATGGACACAGAGGAGACGTAGTACAGCTGTCCACCCTCCCCTCGTGGGCCTCTAGACGCGTCACGTGACAGGGTGGAAGGTCCCCCACCAAATCTGCCTGACATCTGCCCACCCCACCCCCACCCGCACACAGAGCATCGCTACAACTGTTACTGAGTGCAATGCTGCCTGTGCTGGGATAAGCACTCGATATGTTACCTGCAGTGTCGTAGTCACAGCCAATCTTATAGGCACTGCGGCAATCTAAACCTAAATTATCATATGATCTCAGGCCACGACCAAAACCCTCAGAACTTCTATACAAGCGGTTCAAACTTGTATCACTGTTGAAGCCAAGGCTGCCATTAGAGAGAGACAAGTCAGATGTATCCCGTTCCATTGCAGAGTCGTCATTGTTTTCCCGTCCTACTCTACCGCTCACACGTGCAGTGCTACCAAGACCTTGACAGCTTCCAATCCTAACGAAGCAGCTTTCAGCAGCAGGGCTACCACTCATGAAATCCCGCCCACAAGCCAATAGATGCACGAGACAGCCCGTGGCCCATTCTCTGTGCTCTGATTGGATGCGGGCAGACAGCGCACAGGCCGATAGAGCATTGGCTAGCATCAGTGGGCGGGGCATAGCGGCAGGGGCGGGAGATAAATGGGAGGGACTTAGTGAACCTGAAAAATGCATAGCAAATATACTGATTAATTATATAACAAGTATTATATAATTATAATTAATGCGTAATTAATTAATTAATTATGAGAGAGCGAAGGGAGATATTTTTGCGTTTGACAGAGATTATACAAAATTATAAACTACAAATATATAGTATATCAAAAACTAAAAGAAATTATAAATTATAGAAAAAAATTATAAATTATTATTAAGTATACAAAATTTAATATAAAAGAAGGGGTAATCAGTGTAAAAAGTAAAGTGTTAGCCAGCTAGCTTATTTTCTTGGACTATTTATTAACTGTTTAAATGGAGAGCTGAAAGAGAGGAGTCAATCATTTGTGCAGTCAGAGGGAACTCTTTCAGAATCTAGGTACGAGTGGTTTGAACAATAACAGTTATGGCCGTATTTACTAGTAAGATAATGAACTGTTTAGACATCAACAATTGCGTGAACTACAATTTAGTCTTCATTTGATATTCTGTAAGTTTGAATCGCTGTGTAAAGTAATGTGTAGCTGAGCGCCTCTTTTCGGGCGTTTACACCGCTGATTAGCTGATCATTGATTAAGAAATAATATTCTAGTCCCGTATAAGAAGTACGCTGATTGGTCAATCAGCCAGAAAGAGAGCACTTTTTTACTGGCTCAGCTCTATAATTTTGGCGGTTGACCTTGTGGTTAATATCCACGTAACATTTATTAGTGAATATCAAAATTTCTGAACAATTGTTTAACCTACAACAGATGTGCAAGTGATCTGCTGATCATGACGAGTTTAGTACCAGCAATAGCATTAAACTATTGATTGCTGAAAGCCTAACCTGGTGGAATTGGAGCATTAAACTATTGATCACTGAAAGCCTAACATGGTGGAACTGGAGCATTAAACTATTGATCACTGAAAGCCTAACCTGGTGGAACTGGAGCATTAAACTATTGATTACTGACAGCCTAACCTGGTGGAACTGGAGCATTAAACTATTGATTACTGAGAGCCTAACCTGGTGGAACTGGAGCATTAAACTATTGATTGCTGACAGCCAAACCTGGTGGAACTGGAGCATTAAACTATTGATCACTGAAAGCCTAACATGGTGGAACTGGAGCATTAAACTATTGATCACCGAAAGCCTAACCTGGTGGAACTGGAGCATTAAACTATTGACTACTGGCAGCCTAACCTGGTGGAGCGGGAGAAGCAGCTGGAGTGTTTCGTGCAGGACTAGCTGGACACTGCTGTCGACCAATCAGCTCACAGTCACCTAACAGCTGCTGCAAACAGCTGCTCGTCAGCAGAGAGACCTGCGACTGTATCACAACAAAGCTAGCACTGCTCATAGCTGCTGCGTCGCTCATTGGTCGGCTAACAGCAGCTGAATGCTTAACCCCGCCTCCAGCTCTGCAGCTGTCGTACATTGTAGCCCAGCTGCTGTATAAAGCCACGCCTGACCTCGAGTTCCACTGCTTAGCAGCTGCTGCAGCTGATGACGTAGCCGCACCAGAGTTTTCTATCAGTGAAGTATTCAAGCCCATGGCAGCTGTCAACAGTTCCTAGAGTTAGCATAAACAATATAGTTCCTGCATCTAACATAATCAACTTTTCTATAACATATCTATCTATACAGTCAGATATCATGCCCACCAATAACATCAACAATGACAACAAGCAGTATTAACAAATGTATGTTTCAGTTCAAGGAAGATGTTGAAAGATTCAGCGACGAAGTGAGCCCAGGATTTAAACCCCGCACATACCGATCCGCGGCCATGACACCGCTATAGAAATTACCTGAGGTTATTATTATTATTATTATTATTATTATTATTATTATTATTACTTCCACATGTTTAAACCTTTGTATAACCAGTCTAGTGAATGTCAGATTTTACTCTAAGATCAGCGCGACTGGGAATCGAACCCACTAGAGTTCAACTCACCTCAGGCTCTGTCACTTAAAACTTCATGACGTTACCAGATACTCGACCGCGGATCAGTAGGTTCGGGGTTCAAATCCTGGGCTCACCAGTCACTGACATCGCTGTCGAGTGAGAAAACTGACGTTAACCTTAGCTTTAAGGTTAACGTCAGTATTAAGACATGGTATTAAGACATTCTAGCCGATGAGCGCGTACCTGGGCAGAGAGTTGAGTGAGCTGCCTCGCTGCTGCCTCACTACTCGTCACCAGGGCTCCCACAGCCCGGCTCACTATCGAGAGGTAGACTGCTCCAGTGGGCTCCTGCTCCGAGCACCCTGCTGTGCCTCCATGAGCAGCGGTGGTGGCTCCAGCAGCCTGGTGGTGACTGGTGGCTCCAGGAGCAGCCCGGTGGTGACTGGTGGCTCCAGCAGACTGGTGGAGGTGGGTGGCTCCAGCAGCCTGGTGGAGGTGGGGGGAGAGTAGAGAGGGGTCAGAGGGGATACGACCAGCAGCAGCTAGAGACATGAGCTTGTTGAGAGTCAGTAGGTCTGAGAGACCTACTGACTCTAGTGTCGATGATATGTCACAGGATGATCTGATAGAGCAATCAATCAATCAATCATTCAATCAGGATGGTTCATTATATATCACAGATGATTTAAAAAAGCTAAAGCCAAGTTTAACATAGTTTCTTGCTCGAATAGCATGTTAGTGACAGGGAGAGCACTGGATTTGAACACTGCAACTACTGGTCTGCAACTCAACAACTTGCCAACAGGCCACTGGCTCAGCCAATAAAATGATCTCCACAAATATATTTGTCATTACAACGATGAATCAATCAGTAAAATCGTCAATCAATCAACGAATCACTGATATCATTCAGAAATAAGAAGGCTAAAGTCAGGTTTAACGTCAGTTTCCTGCTCGATAGCATGTCTGTGACGGGACAGCACTGGATTTGAACCCTGCACCCACCGATCCGCTGTCGAATAAAGTGCCGTAAAGCCACCGGCTCCATTCAATACAATGACGATTTAACGCCCGGTTCCTCACCCTAAAGCAATATTAGTTTAAGTCCCATCACAATATAAAGTACAGTTTTACCGCACAGATACGTACATGTAGGTACATGAAGAGAAAGCGAACCATCAAAACCTAAATAACACAGCATACTATGCAGTGTTATTCATTTGCGCTAATAGTGTAACACAACTGTATGCTCTTACCCCTAGTCTGGGTTTGTTTCATTATATTTACTGATGATTACGATTTTCCAGTACGATATGTTGAAATCATCTATTCAATTGTGTTAAATCGGAAGAGTCGGTGGCATAATGGTGTAGATGCTAGGCTTAAGATCATGGTTCAAAAGTGTGTTATTCTCGCCCCGCGACTTTTGCAGATTCTTAAGGCAGAAATTTAGGATAAAAACAGACCGTAAAGCTTCCAGTAAGAAATATATTCAGTAAGAGATATCTACCCAGCATTGCAAATGACATCCAGCACTCTCAGTATAATGAGTCTAGCTAGAGACGTCTGCACTGCAGCAGCAATCCTCCTTAGAGCTGTCAATCTCTCACTGGCTCCGCCCAATGACGTCACCTGCTCACCTAGGCTCCTCCTCTTGTTTTTATCTGTAGGCGACCCTGAATATTAATGAACTAGTCATATATGATCACAACTAAACGAAACTTATTCAAAACCGAGATTTGCTCTAACAGGAACTAACACAAAAATATATGTAACATAAACGTTATAAACATAAGAAATAACATAAGGTATTTTAAAGTGTATAACAAAACTATAAGCACTAAGATCCATACATCTGTATTATATTTATTCTTGCATTCTGGTATTCTAAACAGCAATGCTTTGTTCGATGGCGTAATTCTGTTTCTATTTGTTTTCACATTGGAAATGGTACACGTCAGGGAAGTGTACTTTCACCGTATTTGTTCTCTAGATATATACGCGATATGGTTAGAGCTGTAGTAGATACCGGGATTGGTTGTGCAATTAATAATAGATTAATTAACATTCTTGCATATGCTGATGATATCGTTCTCATTGCTCCTTCGTGGAGAGCTTGACAGTATTTAATAGATGTGCTTCAGTTTAACGCTAAAGTTATTAATATGTCTTTTAATATTAGTAAAACTGTCGCCATGATATTTGCTCCTAAGGATCGAAATTGGAGTGTATTAGAGGAGTTTCCAAGATTTAACTTGGACAATTCTTTTATTAATTATGTAACGCAGTTTAAATATTTAGGTCATATTATAACCAATGATGGTCGTGATAATAACGATATGCAGCGTGAAATACGTGGTATGTTTATGCGTACGAATATATTAAAGCGTAGATTTGCTTATTGCTCTCTTAATGTTAAGAAGGTCCTGTTCAAATCCTATTGTATGTGCTTCTATGATGTGGCACTATGGTCGTCGTTTACAATAGGTTCAATAGAGAAGTTTCGATCTTGCTATAATAAATGTATTAAAATATTTTTAGGATACAAACGTTACAGTAGCCTAACTATCGCGCTGCTAGAAACTGGATTGCCTAGTTTTGATACTATCCTTTCAGATTACAGATTGAAGTTTAGAATGTGCTTGCTGGATAATGCTAATATGCTAGTTAAGCGTTTTGATGTTCTGAGCCTATTATAGCCTTGTATGCCTAATTCTATAAGCAATTGTTTTAGGCCTATAGCTCAATTGATGCGCAGACTATTTGCTTTTCTGGTTTTTGTTTCACTGTATGGGTTTTTACGCCTGAAATAAAGCAATAAATAAATAAAAATAAGTCAGAAAGGACATTCGGTTGGTTAGCGCCTAGGCTCCGACAATGGTTACACTGGGATTCGGGGGAAGATGATGATGAACAAAAACTATATGCATTGCTAGATACTCAGCCGCAGCTCTGAACGAGTGAAACATCTCTACATTGCACGAAGCAATTGTTTTTAAAAATAGCAAACCCGAAACAGAAGGAAGAACTTGAGTTGAATTGAGAGTTTTGGCTACAGCACAGACTCTAGGCTGAGCGGAAGCCACGGCGCCTAGAGGATCAGCAGACGTCCATACGATGGGATCAGGCAGGGGCTTCCTGTCAGGATTCAGTCCCAGTGATGTCATCAGTGCTTCAAAGCTCTCAGTCGATCCAGCGAGATTAGACCCTGCAACAACATGATATATCTAAAATTACTACCACAGGATATGATCAACCAAGAAAATTAATTAGTCAGTCAATCAATTAATCGCAATTAGACAACCAAGCAATATCCCTCTCTCTCTTAATGCATTGCCTTCCGGCAGGTCCATGGTATATAACGCTACTCTTCTCTTCCTCCTTTTTCCTTTTCATGTCCACATACGAGTGGATCTTTAACTCATCTCCCTTGTCTCATGTTTTTTAGATACAGCTGGTCATGTGGTACGATAGCAGACCATGCGATGTCCAAAAAGCCTGAGACCTCACGTTGTTAACTAAATATTTTGTTAGAGAGATCTAGTTCACACTCACCAGGTGGTACGGTAGCAAAACAACTGAGCTCATCTTCCTCATCCTCTAATCCTGGATCAGCCACGAGGTCAGGTGCCAGCCTATCCGACCTTGACCTTTCACCCCTATCAGTCCCTCTCAAGGTCGACTCTTCCCCAGGCCCCGCTCTCTGATCTTGATTGACAGGTCGGCTAGACTGCCCTAGCGCCCTCTGTCTCTGATAGCAGGGCCCACACAGGGCATAGCTGTCAGCAGCTGTGCGCCCACACAGGCCCTCAGCACCAGGGCAGGGCTGCAGTGTGTCGTTCAGCAGTCTTACACTCAGCATTGCTGCGTCTAAGCGTCACAATAAAGTCATGATTAATCAAATATTGGATGGATGGTAAAGCTGGTAAAGCCAAGGTTAACGTTAGTTTCCTAACTCGAAAGCGATGTTAGTGACGGGCGAGCCCAGGATTTGAACCCGCACACACTGATCCGCAGTCGAATATCTTACCGACGTCGCCACTGGCTCCAGCTAGGATGGCAGAATAGATAGCACGTTCGCCTAGGAACCAGCAGACTATCGGTTTGGATTCCAATCAGACCACTTCTAACAGTCTGTTAGACAACAACTGCTAGACTAAGTGCATCCAGTCCACTGTGCTTTAATGTGCTGGAGCCAGTGGCATTAACCTTAGCTTTACCATCCTTAATCTTAGCGTTACGGCTTTAATATAGTCGGGTGATAAAACGAGTGAAAGCCTTCAACAGCAATATAGCTTTACAAATCATCAGCTCTGCTGCCTGAAGTCAGCATCAGCAACAAAAGAGACTAGGTACACGTATAACATCAACATCAATGCAGCAGGTCTAGAGGCTTTAACAGATGAGCCATACATAATGACTCATCAATAGGATATTGTTATATAGAAAAACCTAATATAAATAACAAAACTGTCGATTTTCGATTTCCTGCTTTGTTTTTTAATATTTTTTATTGCTTTATTTCGGGCATAATAACCCATACATGAATCTGACACATACAACAGTGCAACAATAACCTGAAAAGCAAATATGCTGTGCATAAACTGAGTTACGATAATTATTTACAGAATTAGGCATATAAGCCTACAATAAGCTCAGAACATCAAAACACTTAACTAGCATATTAGCATTATCCAGCAAGCACATTCAAACTTTAATCTGTAATGAGAAAGGAGAGTATCAAAATAGGTAATCTGGTTGTTGTTCCATGGCAGGTGCAAATATTTGTACACAAGTTACAGTATTGCTCCGACCAATAAATTTTATAAGATTCTACGCAATGTAGATGCATACTTCCGCAGCCTTGATGTGAGAACTTCAAGTGGCTCGAGATGTTAGGGGTCTCTATATAACACAGAGGACAGCGTCTGAGCATTGGTCGCAGTGACGTCACGTGTACCGGCTCATCAGCCCATGAGCTTACTCGTCCCATAGCAATCTACACGTACACACACGTACAAATACACATACACACACATATTCACACGTATACAGGTTCATCAGCCCACGAGCTTACCCGTCCCATAGCAATCTACACATACATACACATATAAATACACACACACACGTACATACACACATACACACGCGTATACACACGTACAAATACACATACACACGCATATACACAAATAGAAATACACATACACATGCAGATACACATACAAATACACATACACACGCAGATACACAAGTGTATCGGCTCATCAGCCCACGAGCTTACCCGTCCCATAGCAATCTACACATATACACACATATACACACATACAAATACACATACATACGCATATAAGAACACACATAAAAAGCTACACATACATATCCACAGACAGTCACACCGACATTCACACACGCTAAACTAAAGCATGTCACAACTGGGAGATCTAATCTGAGAGATTTACAATATGTCTACCTCAAACTCACTCACAGATGACACGTTTCTAACTCCTCCTCTCGACTCCACCAATCCGAATGGAGCATTCGCCCAAGCCCCGTCTCTAGTTCTTTCCTCAGCTAATCCTGACAGAGTCATCTCTCTAGCCCCTCCTACTTGCTCCTCTGCATTATCGTTGTTCTCGTCATCTCCATCTGCAAAAAGACGAAAACGAAGTCACAATGAAACCGCGCAGAGTAGACATATAGCATATTTTAAATTAGGCCGAGAAGACCAGAAAGGCACATGATATCGATATGGGAATGACGAGTTTCTCATGATATTAAATTAATGGCCGTATTTACTAGCGAGATAATCAACTGTTTAAACATCAACAGTTGTGTAAACTACTGTTTAGTCACCATTTGTTATTCTGTAAGCTGTGTAAAGTAATGCGTAGCTGCGCGCCTGCTTTATCAAATTAACGCTAGTGATTTGATAATCAATTTTTTACGAAATAATATGCTGGTCCTGTTCAAGAAATATGCTGATTGGTCGATCAGCCTGAAGGAGAGCTCTGTCATTGGCTGAGCGACATAATTCTGGCGATTGACCTTGTGGTTAATAACCACGCATCATTTCTAAACAACAGTTTAATCAACAACAGAGGCGTAAGAGAGATCAATTGATTACTGACAAGTTAGCAAATGCAGGTATAAGTGAATACCAAAATTTCTAAATAGTTGTTTAACCTACAGCAGATGCGCAAGTGATCTTCTTTTCAAGACGAGTTCAGTAACTATCAGCAAAAGCTGGCGAGTTTCTTGACTACACTAGACGACAGAAGGACTTACTCTGCTGTCTCGCTGTAGCTAGCACTCTGGCTATCAGTCTGGCCGGATGTCTGCGAGATTTGTACAGCTGTGCAGTGACACACCCCTGTAGCCCCCTAACCCCTCCCACATCCTGTCCATCAGCAGTAGCTGCTCTGTTGGTCACATCAGCAGCTGCTCTGCTGGTAACATCAGCAGCTGCTCTGCTGGTAACATCAGCAGCTGCTCTGCTGGTCACATCAGTAGCTGCTCTGCTGGTCACTGCCTCATCTCTCAACATGTCACTTTTAACATTACAACCTCTACAAACAGATGAGCGATCAGACTCACTAACATCAGCCTCTCCCAGCACAGCTGCAGCAGCAGCGGTAGCAGTCGCTTCAGCAGCGTCGCAGCTGTCAGATAACTCATCGGAATCAGCTGCAGAACCAATAGCAGCAGCGATTTGATCAGCAGCTGTAGGCATGAAGACAGCAGCTGCAGCCGCTGCTGCTGCATTGGTATAATCAGTGGAGTTTAGAAGAGGTAGTGACCTTTGACCTCTCTCAGCTGCTCTTTGACCTCTCTCAGCTGCTAGGTCATCGTGATCCAGTATCCAGGAAGCCAGTTGATAAACGTTACGAGTTAGAACAGTCCCACTGCAGCCTGATTCAGCACAACATAGGACCCCTTTATCACGTATCCATCAAAGTTAATTATTATTATTAACAACAAAAACTTACATAGCAGCGTCATGGCCTAACTCGGTCTTCGGGACTACTTTACAGAAGAGAGTTCAATAATAATAGTAAGCTAAATAGCAATTACGTTTAAATTAATATCCAAACTGGTAAAAATGTCTACATATGAGTTGAACTTTATACCATCCAGCAACACTAATTCCTGTCTTCATATACAAAATACTAATAATAAACATACATAAGTGTTTGTAGTAGTTTCTTGTAGAAAAACTACGCGACCACAATAATGTTTCGACACTAAGCTTAGACACATTATTTAACTTTAACAATTAATTTGAGCTTGACTTGCCTTTGGTTCTGTTGAGGCCAGGACCTATAGCTAACTATAACTGAGCAGAGGTTACATCGACTGACTGACATCGCTTTCGAGTGAGGAAACTGACGTTAGCTTTAACAGCTTTTAAACACGGCGAGATGGACGTAATGTTATTATGGCACAAGACTCAATATCATACGAATAGTCAATGATGCACGACAAATGCCAGATCTTCCCTACATGTACTCATATAAAGGTTTACACAAACAATAGACTTGCTAAAAATTACGACTATAAGATATTTTCATTGAGTAAAGATGTGAGGAGGAGGAGGAGGAGGAGGAGGAGGAAGAGGAGGAGGAGGAGGAAGAGGAGGAGGAGGAGGAGGAGGAGGAGGAGGAGGAGGAGGAGGAGGCATAAAGGCGTTAACAACGGGTGTGGGTGTAAAACCGACAGATACCATCTGGCAGCTTTACAGTTTTAGTTTATATCATCTGCATAGTAGCTATAGAGTTTTTGCTTATTTATTAACTAAATAAATAAATGACAACCCATTAGTTCCTACAACTTATATTACTTAATTTGTTTATTCGTTTTATCGAAAATTAAACTTAAAACTTAAATGCATGGATTATAAAGTCTATTCATATCCTGACCCTGGTTAAACTGGGATTTAAAGGAAGATGATGATGATGTTTTATCGAAAATTATGCGACTCGATAATAATCATTGTATAAAAACCTATTTCAAATATTTTCTCCTTAAACGAAACAATATCATTTAGTAAGTAATAGTACACAGCAGTTAGTAAACAACAGAATAATAGTAAATAGTAACAGACAGACTATTAATAAATGAGATTATTGATATATCAATATTCGAAACACTCATCCATATAAATGTTTCGAATATAGGCTACACAGATCAATAAACTCAATACTTTGTGCAATGAATTGTGCAGCCCAACCAGTAAATAACTACTAAACTGTGAATGTTTAGTAGATGACTGGAGCCAGTGGCGACGTCGTGAAGATATTCGACCGCGCATCAGTATGTGCAGGGTTCAAATCCTGGGCTCGCACGTCACTGACATCGTTTTCAAGTGAAGAAACTGACGTTAATCTTATCTTTATTATGTATTTTTATCCGATCAACAGCTCTACGCAGCTCACCCGTGGCAGCTATCGCCCGCCTGACCTGCTCCCCAGTGAATCCCATCTCAAGCAGCGGCTGTATGACAGGCAGATAGGGCACTAGCTGTGGGGCGGTGCCTGCTAGAAGTCCACTGCTAGGACTTGTCGTGCTAGATAGCATCTGGGACTGTCTGAATGCGTCCATTGCAACATCTAAACATTGAGAAAAGAAGTAACTACTGCACAGAACGGTGAAGCTAAGGTGCACTGTTTAACAGAGGTAGAGCACACCGGACGTTTTAATAGAGACAAAATGATTAAACAACAACAAATTTACATATATGTCATGCGGTGATAAACTGAAATTCTCAGAAAATCCCGCCCATCATAGTCTCCGCCCAACATAGTCTCCGCCCAACATAGTCTCCGCCCAACATAGTCTCCACCCACATCCCTCCCCACCTCATCCAACAACCAGTATTGGCTAGAATCTCAATGTTGCTACACTGATATCATAAGAAATTTACAAGATGACCTACAGCATCGCTAGTCGCAGATAATTATAAAATATGTGTTAACCAACTCATGCATACAAGAATACAAATAAACATATCACACACACACACACAAGCACATACACACACACACACACAGACACACACACACAGGCACACAGACACACACAAGCACACACACACAGGCACAGACAGACACACACCTGAGCGTAGGAGCAGGGTGGGAGTGTTGGACTCACACACACACATACACTGCCACACACAGAGACACACCTGAGCCTAGGAGGGGGGTGGGAGTGCTGGACTAACACACACACATACACTGACACACACCTGAGCCTAGGAGGGGGGTAGGAGTGCTCGACTCACACACGCACATACACTGACACACACCTGAGCCTAGGAGGAGGGTGGGAGTGTTTGACTCGGGACTGAGCGATGATGAAGAGCTGTCATCAGAACACCGCTGAGAGAGAGAGGAGGGAGAAAATTGTCGGGGACGTCCCTGACGAACAGTCAGTCTCTCCTCTCTACCACGCAGTCTTCTGCCTCCTCCTCCTCTAGTATACTGACTTCTAGCAGCCTCCACTGCGTCCATGCTTTCTTGTGTCCTGATCAACAAGTATGTGACAAAATATCAAATGAAATCAATGCAACAAGTATGTGACAAAATACCAAATGAAATCAATACAACAAATATGTACAAAATACTGCTACCAAAATGAAATCAAGACAACAAATATATGACAAAACACTGCTACCAAATGAAATAAAGACAACAAATATATGACAAAACACTGCTACCAAATGTAATCAATATAACAAATATGTACAAAATACTGCTACCAAATGAAATCAAGACAACAAATATACGACAAAATACTGCTACCAAAAGAAATCAATACAACAAATATGTGACAAAATATAGCTACCAAAATGAAATAATAACAAAAAATATGAGACAGTATATTGCTACAAAATAAAATTATTAACATCCAGGTCCATGGCTTATACTCCTATTAACTCTCTACTTTCAGAATAATCAAATTTCAACCAATAGCCATCTGACTTTTGCATATCCCACACAATCCACACAATCCATACAGTGCATCCACAATACAATAATAGAAGCTAAATAGACATATCTAGACATACTTTTACACTGCTAATAGAAGTTACTTAAACATATCTGGACATACCTTCACATTTCAACAAGAAGCCATATAGACATCGTTAATAGAAGCCATATAGACATATCTAGACACATGTCTACACAGCTAATAGAAGCCATATAGACATATCTGGACATACCTCCACACAGCTAATAGAAGCCAAATAGACATATCTGGACACACATCTACACAGCTAATAGCAGCCGTATGGACATATCTGGACATACCTCCACACAGCTAATAGCAGCCATATAGACATATCTGGACATATGTCCACACAGCTAATAGAAGCCATAAAGACATATCTAGACATACCTCCAATAAAGACATATCTAGACATACCTTCACACAGCTAATAGCTGCCACATAGACATATCTAGACACACATCTACAGAGCTAACAGGAGATAGAGAGAAGCACACCTAGAGAAACGAGAAGGTTGTTCGGCCTCCACGCTGTCCACACTGTTGGAGCTCCTCCTCAAGGCAGAAACAATGAGGTCACGGTCACGCCTCCTGCTCTCTAGTATAGAGCTAAATCTAGCCAGCCTATCTTCAACTCTAGACCCCAACAATCCCGACCTTTGACCCGTTTCTCTAGACCTCAAAAGCTCTGGCTGAGGCTGCAGTATCGATTTTTCACCCAGCTGATGGAACAATGGGATATTTCTTTCTTCAAATGCCTCCCTCGTTGAAGACAATGGTAATCTACCGTCAGTACCAGCAAATAGACTATCACTATTAATATCACTGGTAGGAACTACACTGGTATCATCGATAACCACCTTGTTACCAGCACCAGATCTCGCAATGGCACCAGTGGTGCTAGCACTGGATCTCGCACTGGCACCAGTGTTACCGGCATCAGATTCCTTACTGGTACCACTGTTACCGGCACCAGATCCCGCAATGGCACCAGTGTTACCGGCACCAGATCCCACAATGGCAACAGTGTTACCGGCACCAGACCCCGCACTGGCACCAGTGCAGCCACCTCTCTGACAGAAGTCTCGCACACAGGCAGCTAAGCTGTTGACGTCCGGCACCACGTCGTCCTCGCTGAGCTGTCTACTGCCTCCCACCCACCCGGGCTCAACCACTGGATTAACAACTCGATCACGCGACACGTCCCAATCACGTCCTGACGGGGAGTCCAGGGATGCAGGACGAGACGTCCCTTGTCTGGATCTCCTCGTGGACAGGAGAGGCGTGGTGTGGGGAACAGCCTGGAGGTGGAGGGGGGAGGTAGACCTCTGGGGGGTCCAGAGCACAGAGCAGGCTGAGGTACTGGAGAGAAAGGAAGAGCAAGAACTGATGTCGTCCAGTCTGGGAACGTTCAGAGTGGAAGAAGATTTGGAGGAAGCGCTGGGTGGGTGATGTTGAGCGGTTAACTCGCTCAGTTTGGCTGCAACAACAGATAGACTCATCGTAGGTCCTCGTGAAACTCACTAATGTTTGAAACAGACTAATTAAGATTAATAAAAATAAACTTTTAAATAATAATAATAAAGTCTTTTTTAACTTATATTTTAGCCCTGGGCCTTATACAGCCCAGGGCATTACAAAAAAATAATAATAATAATAACAATATAATAATAAATCATCAGATTAATAATTAGAAGGACAATAACAATAATAAAAAAGCTGCTAAAGCTAATGTTAACGCCAGTTTTCTCACTCGAATGCGATGTCAGTGACGGATGATCCCAGGAATTTAACCCTGCACATACTGATCCGTGGTCGAACATCTTACGGACATCGCCACTGACTCCAGTCAGTGGCGATGTCGACTGATATGGTATCGATCTATTAATAATAATAATAATAATAATAATAATAATAATAATAATACTATAAGTATAATAATAATAATAATAATAATACTTATAATAATAATAATAGCTATATGTATCAAGCCGTACTGCATGTAGAACGATAGATGAATGTTTTATTCGAGATACGAGTTCCACATATATTTCCAGTTAAAAGTAGGTAAAAACTTAACTGGATAGAAATAAATAATAACTGGATTAAATTTTAACTCAAACTGAATTTGTACCGAGACATATCGATACAGATACCCGATCCATAGATCTCGAGTTAAAAACAATGAATACTTCACGAGGACAGAAATCAATGAATTCCTGTAAGTCTGGAGGTTGAATGAGTTGATTATATTATCTATTATATATATATATATATATATATATATATATATATATATATATATATATATTATCTATTATATATACATATATATACATGTATATGTATATATAAATATATATATATATATATATATATATATATATATATATATATAACATTAATTACCTTTAAGAGCAGGGACGTTGGCTCTGAACTCAGCATGATGTTTGAATGTGGAGGCCTGTAGCATGGCCTGAGCTCTCTCGTAGTCTGCCACACTGAAGCATTGTCGTACAGCTGAGCATCTCATGGAGGGAGCCACCAGCTGCTTCACTATCTCGCGTATCTATCAATATATCAACCATTCAATCAGTCGATTAATCTATCATTAGTAGGAATGCCTAGTTTGAACTTGCTACATGAGGCGACAAGAGAAAATTCTACGCACAAAATTAAAACATAAGCTATTCGGTGTAATGCACGCAAAGCAATATTTCACCTTAGAGACTGTTGAGAAGCTGTCCTTCATTAATTCAAACGAAACCACCTCAAAAGCCACACTTTTCCCAAGCTATAGGCTACATGAGGTATGGACAAGGCATAGTCTTTATGAAGAGATTAACTTGTTGATCTAAGGAGTGCTCTTATGAAGCGAGAAAACAGACACTGAATATGTACCTTGAACCTGCCACTTGGCAGTGCACAGAGGAGGAGGATATTTAGTAAAATTTTATATTAAAACTACAATTCAATAATAAAATTGTAATATCCTAGAATAACATTAACAATTAGATGTGAAAACATTACAACACATGAAGTCATCTATACGTACGACATCTCTCAGCCCGTCGTTCACCTCCTCATCCTTGAACCACAGGCCTACCTTCTCCCCCTCCTCCTCCTCCTTGTGCTCCCACAGCGACGAACCTGCCACCCCGCTCACTAACACCACCCTGAGCAGCCGCTCTGAGCTCAACACAGCTCTCAGTGCCTTAGTGGCGCCTATCTGTATCGAAGCTATTAACAACAGCATCAGCTCCCAATCAAAATCGTCCTCAAAGCACTGCTTACTGCTGAACCCCTCGTGGTTACCGTTAGACATACGACCTTCTTCTACCCTCACAGCACTACAGCTGTGCTGTGACACTGAACAGCTCTCCACTGGGGGCTGACAGCTGGGCTGAGCTACAGAACTGAAGCCCCGCGACGATGCCTCTTCATTCCTCACCACTCTTTCCTCACTCGTTGTTGATTCATTCATCAGGCCCGGGAAGGTTTGACGCTCAACTCTTCCCTCACTCGTTGATTCACTAGCCACGCCCGGGAAGGCTTGAGCGTCAACAGAGGTCGTGTTGTTAGACGGCACATCTACAGACAGCTGACGTGTGATCCTCTCTTGCTCTCTATCTGATAGTGACTTCATCGACTGACTCGTGTGCCTCACGTTCTCTTGCTCTCTATCTGATAGAGACTTCAGCGACTGACTTGTGTGCCTCACGTTCTCTTGCTCTCTGTCTGCTACTTCAGCTAGAGAGAGAGCTGACTTCATCGACTGCCCCTTACATCTAAACCCTTCTCGCTCAGCATGTTGTTGCTGTTGCTCAGACCGCTGACACGTAGCAGGCTTCTCCTGCACAAGTCTTGAGATCTCCACGTCCAGCTGAAGTCTCTCTGAATCTACTCCACCGCTTCTC
This sequence comes from Enchytraeus crypticus, assembly GCA_905160935.1. NCBI lineage: Eukaryota > Metazoa > Annelida > Clitellata > Enchytraeida > Enchytraeidae > Enchytraeus > Enchytraeus crypticus. The sequence goes on along the minus strand of CAJHZI010000453.1, from coordinate 1,239,134 downwards.
TCTCGCTCAGCACACTCTGAATCTACTCCACCGCTTCTCTCTCGCTCAGCACAGGCAGGGGAGCCCTGGACAACATGGCGGCTGTGAGGTGGGCGGGGTAAGAGAGGGTTCTTGTAGGACAGCTCGTCACCCAGGCACGTCAGGGTCATGAGGGCGTGGACATGTCGACCTGTCAGACCTGTCAATCGTAGCGAGGAGGCGTGGTCAAGCACTGGACTGAGATTAGCTAGCGCCACCTCGCTGTAGAGATAACAGTATTGAGTGAGAGTAGAGACAAGCGCTATGTAATACATCTCACTGTAGAGATAACAGGAAAGAGTGAGAACGCATTAACTTATTGATCTATGGAGTGCTCTCTATGGATCATTCAAGCAGACTCTGGGTATTGGACCTGTCACTAGACAAAACATTAGAGAGAGGCATAGAGAGAAAGAGAGAGAGAGAGAGATATTATGGATTTAACGATGTGATGACAAAGCATAAAGTTATCAAAACTGTCTACAAGTTTTCACTACACATCACGGATCCAAATTCTTTCAGTTTCAAGCAATTCTTTTACAATACTCAGTACATCTTAAAGATACAGAATAGATAAAACAAAACCCAGGCAACAACTAAAATTAGACATCAATCAAACCTGATATTATTATCGTCCCACATAACTTTAGCATGGGTGGAGCCTTCTTTCAGAACACCCAATAGAATGCCTGTTTTGTAGCCACGATTGGTTGACATCTGACAACGACTGCCCATTCTCAACCCGCTGTCCACGCCTCCTAGTAAAGCTAGCACTGGTAATACCTGTCAGTTAGCATGATTGACAGGTGACGTAAATACGTGTAGCATTGAAGATGAATACAAGTATTATACCGGCATTTACTAACTTTTCTTTGATCAGTTGATAATTTACGCCTCTGTTGTTTGTTAAACTATTGATCAGAATTTTTGGTATTCACTAAAACATTTTGCGTGTTCATTACATACAAGGTCAACTGCCAAAATTATGTCGATCAGCCAATGACAGCGCTGTCCTTCAGGCTGATCGACCAATCAGCTTCCTTCATAAACAAAGTCAGAATATTACTTCTTAATCAGTGATGTAGCATGTCAACTGTTAAAAGCCCGCAAACAGGTGAGCAGAGCTATGCGTTACTTTGCACATCGATTCAAGCTTTCAGAACATCAAATTGTGACTAATCAGTAGTTTACGCAACTTTTGATGTTTAAACACTTGATTATATCACTAGTAACTACGGCCATAAGAGTGCAATTTAAACTTTATCTTAGCTTTTCATAATCTTTGTCTTTTTAATTTAATCTGCAGCCAGAAGCAGTATTTTAGTTTAGATGGATCGTTTACAATGACTGCAACAACAATAAGTACATTAGCGTCCAACTGTCATCCATGACAACATCGAGTACTAAGAAACTAAAATCAAGCTGAAGAGCAGACAAGACTGACTGAGATCAAGTATCCTATTAATTACACAAATAAGATTAAATAAAACTAAGGCGTCATTCAATAGTAAATTTATTATAAATTTATGATAGAAATTTACGTAAAGAATAATGTTATTTCGACAAGATTTTTAGTAAAGATCAGCACTAACTTTTAGACTGAGTTCATGCAGTCTTTTCTTCAACAGCACGGCAGATCTCTCTTCAAGCGATACCAAAAGTTCACCTCGAACTTTGCCACAATTCTCATGAAAATTCTCTCTTATTTCAGACTCATAGCTCCGTTTCTTTTCGAGGTCTTCGGCTGGCTCTTTGCTGAGCTGCTCAGCTGTTCTCAACAGCTGCTGCAGCTGCTGACAGCTGATCAGCTCAGATAGAGCAGCTGCTTCGTCCAGGCCAGCGAGTAAACAGCTGTGGACATACAACAGGTGACGTCAATTATAATAATAATAATAATAACAATTAGCGTTCTACAGTCATCAATGACAACATCGAGCACTATCAAGACAAAATCAAGCCGGCGAGCAAAAAGAAGGTCCAAAAACGGTACAAATTCCAAACTCCAGAAAATCAGTCCAAAGCAGACGTCACATCCTACTAATGCTAACATTCTGCCCCGTCACAGACATGCCGTTTAAATTTACTCCCAACATAACAAACAAACAATTTAACATTTAACTTGAATAAAATCAACAAGATAGGCATAATGAGCCACTAGAAATGAATAGGTTAGTAAGCCTCAGATATGAAACTGACGATATTTTAGTGGGTTTAACGTAAAGGTCAGAGCTGCAATAGTTTAAAACGTCGAACTCGATCATCGATGTGGTAATAGAAGGTAGAATGGAAGGAAAAAGAGGCAGAGGTAGGCCGAGATTAGGTATGTTAGATGATTTAAAGACCCACTCATATGTGGAAATAAAGAGGAAGGTGGAAGACAGAGAAGAGTGGAGGCGTTATGTACCATGGACCTGCCAGTAGGCAGTGCACTAAGAGAGAGATCTCAACTGACACGAGAGATCACCTACCTATTGACAGCAGTGATCCAGGGGCTGAGGGACCTCAGGGCCCGCACCAGGGCGCACAGGGCCTCTAGAACGACCTGGGGGGCGGGGGCACACCCAGGCTCCCCTGAGAGCAGTCTGCTGGGCTGGGTGCGCTGTCTCACCTCTCTTACACGTATCTAACAACAATAACACAGGCGAGCCTAGCAACAACAACATCATGTGCTATAACGTAGGAGCAATAACAACTAAATATCAAAGAACCTACTAACAACAATATCATGTGATATAACATAGGAACCTAGCAACAACAATATCACGTGATATAACATAGGATCATCGGGTAAACTAGATAGTTTCTCAGGGAATGACGCCCCTGTCCAGTAAATGTTAGTCGAAGCTGAGGAAGGCATAGGGCCCCAACTCGTCAAAATCATAACTCCCAAGAAAGTAATGGTATATCACAACATAAATGAATGCCCCAATCCCGTGCACCCCTTAAATGTGGAGGGGGTAGTAAAAGACCCACTCAAGAGGACATGAAGAGGAAAGCGGGAAACAGAGAATAGTGGAGGCGTTATATACCATGGACCTGCCAGTAGGCAGTGCACTGAGAGAGAGAGAGATAACTAATGAACCTAGCAACAACAGTATCACGTGATATAGTATATGAACAAAGCAAGAGATCATCATATAACATAACGCACTAAGTTATTAGCCTAAGTAACAGCCTCACTACATAAACATGAATAGATAATGCACTGTAGAATAGATTAGGTGGAGACTAAACACGAGGCAGGAGATGATCAGACCTTTTCACCCGGGTTGCTGCTGTAGAACATAACACACGGGTAGAACTCTCGACCTTCTATGTCATCAAACGCCACTCTAGGCTCCTAACAATGAGACAATCAATCAATAAACACTCTAGGCCCCTAACAATGAGACAATCAATAAACAGGCTACACTCACACAGCTTAAAGTCACTCTAGGCTCTTAATAGCTAGTTTTAATTAGGTATCAATTAATTGATTCAATCATTTATTAACAGATCAATTTATATATTTATTCACTGAATGATTGCTAGATTGACCGATTTATTAACCGATTAAGCGATTATTGACTTACTCATTTATTGATTGATATCTACATGTAGACTGGCTGGAACCAGTGGCGATATCGGTAAGATATTCGACCGCGGATCGGTATGTGCTAGGTTCAAATCCTGGGCTCTCCCGTCACTGACATCGCTTTCGAGTGAGGAAACTCCTGTCAAAATTAGCTTTACCAGCTTTTTCTAGATAGATTGAGAGAGTAGTAGAGACCTGACCATTCTTGCTGTACGACAGGGTCCCTGCCTCCACATCGAGAACACAGGTGATGCAGTCACCCTGACTGAATGCTGGCAGCCCCTGCACGGGTCTCTCGCCAGAGTGATAAACGGCGCCACTGTACGCTCGGTACAGCCACATGTCTGACGTGGTGCGGTGACTGAAGTCATCTAGAGGCCATCGAGATATACCAACACACGTTCCCTCGTTACCTACGTTCTCTCTCACTATGTCTATCTGTCGATCAATCAATCAATCAATCATTAATTCATTAATTAATTTATTCATTAATTCAATGACGTGACTGATATTTACCAGTGGCTAATGAACTATTCAAAAACATATTCCCTATTTATCCTTGTTACCTTTGCTCTCAATAAATATCATAGTAAAGCGAGGATTTGTTTCGTATAGTATACAAATTCTCTTTTAAACCTCAAGTCCGGAAACGTCACAGAAGTTGTTCCATCGTCTACAGACTGTGACAATTAAAAACAAATCTGACGGAATGTGAATTTAAAATAAGCTAAGTACAAGAATAACTGGCCCCCAAATCATACCTTCCACTCATAGCATCCTGATCTAATGGGCAAGTTCACCAGTCCAAACCCTCTACCACCTGCTCCATGCACCAGAGTATCTCCACCATTTTCCACATGACAGTTTAATATCCTCTCCCTATCAAATGCCACACCTTCAATAAACCCAGCCTCTCCAGTCGCAGTGGGCGGAGTCGAGCTGAGCTCTCTCAGTGACGTCAGCAGACGAGCCCTCAGCTCAGCAGCTGATTGGTCAGCCGAGCAGCGTGGGCCGTCCCACGAATAAGTAGCGATACATGACAACAGAGACTGGATTATCTATGCAAAATAACAAATTTATTCCGACTTTACTTTATTTCTGACTTTATTCCCGCTAAATTTGGATAAAAGGGAAGATGATGATGAAGAAAAATATTATAGGAAAAATATTATAGAATAATGAAGACTTTTATCTATATGGAATAACAATACATCAGATATATAACGATGCATGGTAACAGAGACTCCAATAGCTATACCAAGTAGCAATACAAAAAGTATTGTGTAATAGTACTACAGCACTAGGCTTATCCACGTTAGGAAAAGTAATATAAAAGAAGACGCGAGCAGGAAATATATAAAACATTCCATCTAATGCCTGAACAGTTAGACAATCATCCTCCTATGACATCGCTTTCGAGCGAGGAAACTGACGTTAACCTAAGCTTTAAGCTTTACCATGACGAATGTGAAGTACATGCGATCATTGAGCAGAGAGAAGGATAAACATAGCGACAACATACAGAACTATGTCACACCAGGATCAAGCCTACCTCACAGTAACTCGTGTGTCTCTCAGTTCTCTGCCCATTCTTATCACAGCTGATTGCTCTCAGTGCAGCAGCTGTAGCAGCATGAGGCACAGCAGCAGCTGCTGCTTCAACAGCTGCAGCAACAGCATCATTTGTGGTCACATTGACAGGCCTAGTTCCAGAGGCAGCAGCTGTTGCATCATCAGTGACCTCAGGAAAACCAGCAGTAGCAGCTGATTCTACATCACAGGCAGCTATGACAACATCAGCAGCTGCTGCTTCATTGTCAGTATCTGTTGCATTATCTGTAGCTGCTGCATTGTCAGCAGCTACTGTATTATCTGTAGCTGCAGCACTATCAGCAGCTGCTTCAATATCATTAGCTGCTGCAGAACCACAAGAATGGATAACGGAACCCTGCGAGTTGCTCTCATTCGACTCAGCAGAATGGTTGTCTCTATCAGCTAGCTGTAGAGCTGGAGATGTGAGAATAAGTTGCAGTAGTCTAATCACCAGCAACTTTATCTGCAGATCCTCTAGAACTGGAACACCTGTCAATCAATCAATCAATTAATCAATCAGTATATCAGTCAATAAGTACGCAACAGAACATCATTTGACAATTGAGCGTTGTCATAAACAGAAGTCAATATTCCGCACAAGCTAGACAATTCAGAACTTCTATCAGGATATAATTAATCAACAAATATTCAACAGTGTATAAAGTATTTATATCAACACACTGACAGGCTAACAGATAAACACATAGAAAGGCATACGAGCATATGAAGAAAATGATTATAATTATGAAACAAAACAAGAAACAGAAGTGCCATTATTTAAAAATATTAAGCAAGTAGTACTATACTATATTTTTCCCGTGTTGCGTCCGGGTTGCTTGAAGAATTGATCAACCGACGACTGCATGTGTCGTAGAAGGCAACTAAATCACTAAGATCCATACCAACGTCAGAAAGAGCATTCGGTTGGTGAGCGCATAGGTTCCAAAAATTGCTACAAAAATTTAAACGAATGGAAAAGTCTCAAATAGGGGATTGGCTGGTGGGCAGAGAGGATTTGAGACAGTCTATTTGTGTCCCGACCCTAGTTAAAATGGGCTTCAAGGGAGGATGATGATGATGATGAAGTAGTACTATACAGCTATTAAGCGCTTTAAATCAAACAATACAAACCCGCTGAGGAAAGCTTTTCATAAAAAGTTAACCGACGACGACCAATGAGGTTGAGTAAAACAAATATTGATTAATCACCAGAGGATAATTACCTATCAGAAAGAGTAAAACATATGTCTGTGCTACTGATGCGAGGAAGATAACCAATGAAACTGAGTAAAACATAAGCCCTTACTACCGCTGAGCTGATGATGACCAAGCTGATGATGACCAATCAGAGGAAGTAAAACATAAGCCTATACTACCAGTGAGCTGATGATGACCAATCAGATAAAGTAAAACATAAGCCTATACTACCAATGTTTTAAGCCTATACTACCAGTGAGCTGATGATGACCAATCAGATGAAGTAAAACATAATCCTATACTACCGGCGAGCTGATGATGACCAATCAGATGAATTAAAACATAAGCCTATACTACCAGTGAGCTGATGATGACCAATCAGATGAAGTAAAACATAAGCCCATACTACCAGTGAGCTGATGATGACCAATCAGATGAATTAAAACATAAGCCTATACTACCAGCGAGCTGATGATGACCAATCAGAGGAAGTAAACAATCAATCCACTTGCTGTGACAGAGAGACTCAATCAGTGAAGATCCAGAAACAAGACGAGTTACAAACACCAGACATTCTCCTAAATCCATCTCCAGTCTCCCTCTTTCTCTCATCCCTCTCTCCAGATCAGCCTGCAAGATCAATCACTTACATTGAAATCAAGGACTATTCAGAGACAGCGTAATAGAAGAAAAGAGACACCACAGTGAAAATAACGTTCTGATTACAACTAAGAATACGTTAAGATACTCGTAAGTAAGATACTCGAGTAAGATACTCGATCGCAGATCAGTATGTGCGGGGTTCAAATCCTAGGCTCGCCCGTCACTGACATCGCTTTCGAGTGAAGAGACTGACGTTAACATTAGCTTTACGTTTAATTAGTATATATACGGTATAGCTAAAAGAGACTCAGGATTACTGTTAAATAGTTTTTGCTCAAATAGTAAATCATTTGAAACATGCTGATTAAACAATACTTTAAATCATTAGATTCAATAGTAAATCATTTGAAACATGCTGATTAAACGATACTTTAAATCATTAGATTCAATAGTAAATCATTTGAAACATGCTGATTAAACAATACTTTAAATCATTAGATTCAATAGTAAATCATTTGAAACATGCTGATTAAACAATACTTTAAATCATTAGATTCAATAGTAAATCATTTGAAACATGCAGATTAAACGATACTTTAAATCATTAGATTCAATAGTAAATCACTTACATTATATATTACAGCTAAATAACAATAAAAGTGCACGTCATGTGCAGTCCACGGTTGGTCTATTCTTCAGAACCCGGACGCAACACAGGTATAGTAAACTAATCAAAAGATTAAAACACACAAAATAGACATAGACCAATCGATATAGAGATACTAACCGAGTCATCGTAGCAGCACGAAGTGCTCGATGTAGTGATGGACGACAGTGACCTCAGTGCACTCACACACTGGCACATCTCATCATAGAGCAGGTTCAGCACGGGGTCAACCAGTGCTCGGCTGAGGGCACTGGCGTACGTCCTACCATCATATAAATCATATAAATCAATAAAATCAATAAAATCACATAAATCATATAAATCAATAAAATCAATAAAATCATATAAATCATAAAAATCATATAAATCTTAGAAATCATGGAAATCATTGAAATCATTTAAATGATTTAAATCATTGAAATCATATAAATCACATATATAATATAAATCATATAAATCATATAAAACATATAAATCATAGAAATCATTGAAATCATAAAAATCACAGAAATCATTTAAATAATTAGATGAAATAATAGATCCGAGGAACCGAACGCTAAACTCTTATTGATTGATTGACTAGAATCATTCACAAATTAAACGCATATACACATTACCAGCAAGTAAATGGTCTAAGTAGCATGCTAGACACGTTACCCCGTCATTGCGCAGACTAGCTGTAGAAGATTGGCGCAGGCTACGCGCAGATGTTCACCAACAGACAGCGCAGGATTGCAGTCGTGCGCAGAATGTGCAGCGTTACCACTCCCACAGAATGTGCCATGCGCGGGGAGAGAGTAGAACATTTTCAGCAGGCAGGGTAACAGTCCAGCAGACAGCAGAAGCGATATGACGTCGATATGAGGTCTAATGCCACTGAGGGCTAGAACGGTAAGTAGGGCACGATGACACACGTCTGTAATAAAGTCAACTAATCACATCAGTCAGATACACACTTCTGCAATAAAGTCAACCAATCACATCATCTGGTTCTAGATTACACTGAATGCTAGAACGGTAAGTAGGGCACGATGACACACTTCTGAAATAAAGTCAACCAATCACATCAGTCTGGTTCTAGATTAGGCTGAACGCTAGAATGGTAAGTAGGTCATGATGACACACTTCTGTAATACAATAATCAATATCTATCAGTCTGACTTTAGTGAGTCACTGATTAAGGAAACTTTTAATATATGCAACATTTAATCTGATAGACAGTGATACAGATTTAGCTCACAGCACATCAGCATCAAAGCGTGTAGAAGATTTTATGCAATTATAAAATTATGTTATTAATACAAGCAGTGATTTATTGTTATTGCTGCACAAGCAAAAAGCAGTGGAGCTAATTTATTTATTTATTTACAATTGCGATTTTGCAATGTGATCCTGCCTCTAGCACATCACACAAAGCGGAGGAGCTTACCATCGCGTGACCTCGCCTCAGAGAGTCGGATGATGTCAGCGTCAGTTCTGAGAGACAGAACGAGACAGAGGATTGTCTGCAGGACCACAGAGTGACCTCTCAGCTGTGAGCCCGTGCCAGCCGTGCATGTGCCTGCGTCCTGCAGCAGTAGCACGATACAGTACGATACAATACAGTACAATACAATACAATACGATACAGTACAATACAGTACAATGTGTCACGATACAGTACAATACAATACAATACAATGCAATACAATGCAATACAATACAATGTGTCACGATACAATACAATACATTACAATACAATACAATGTGTCACAATACAATACAATACATTACAATACAATACAATACAACGTGTCACGATACAGTACAATACAATGTGTCACGATACAGTACAATACAATATAATGTCACGATATAGTACAATACAATGTGTCACGAGACAGTACAATACATTACAATACTATAGAATACAAAATAATATGCCTTATATCGATGAACACAACAGATGAACACAATACTGACTGATCCATACAACACATTCTAATCTGACATATGACCAACATGTCTACTCTTACAACACAATAATATGAATTACAAGAGAGTATGAAATAGTATGAATAAGAACAGGGTAAAGCTATAATATACCATTAGCAATTAGATATCACTAATGCGAAAAGATAAACTAAAATGTTATACTAATCTATATAGACCTTTTATAATATGTAGGGGCAACTCTGTTCACATAGCCTAATAAACAAAGCCTAATGAGGAAGCGGGAAGAGGAGTGTGCTTATATTTCCGGCTGGCAATATTCTATATATTCCCATATATTTATTATGTTTTTCGTCATTTATTAACAGAATGGTGTTTTACAAATTACAAAAATATTATATTACCATTACTTATCAAATGATGATAAACTGATGTCTTAATTTACATTTAATATACGTCTAGATTGAATATCTAGAGAGGATATATTACATTTTTACAATAAATTACGTTGCAGTTGCCAGCCACAAAACAATTAAGTTTATGATTGCACGGTGGCGCCTCCTAGCGAAAAAAAATATAAAGTGCGATTTTTCAAAGTAAACACCTTTTATGTAAGGTCTATCGGAATGAACAGAAATTAGAGTAAAATAAAATCTAGCATGAAATAGACAGCTTACCTGCCCTCTCAATGCAAGCACACAACTTGATTTAGTTGAAGTCGCATGAGCCAAATCAAAGCAGCCAATCAACAGCTGCGTAAACACTCCACTGTTTATCGGCGAGATGTTATCAGGAATAGGATTGGTCAGTGGGAGAAGCAATGGTTGATTGGTGCTTATCCAGGAGTTAAAGGTCTCGTTCAACATTCTGATTTGTGTTTTCGAGAGTCGACGAGATATAAGTTGCAATATCTGCGATGTGGATTCCAAACGGATCTGTTTGTATCAACAACAATGACAGTCTACATGCTTACCAATACCACAGACGAAACGTGTGCTTGCCGTCCTGTCAGTCAGATTAAATGTTAAATCTAATCACATTCGAAATAAAAGGTGTTTTCACAATTTTTACTTTTGCAGTATTATCATAAAATTAAACGACTATTTCATTCTTTCAAAATCATTAAGGTATTGTCTTCGTGTTTACTAAACAACTCAGCAGCAATAGATAATGTGTGATACAAAGATTACACCGAAAGAGACAAGAAATTTTATTTTAAATAAAATTTTGAACCTCAGACCGCTGCTGTTGACTACGTAGAGCTTTCTCAACTTGCTCAGGGCTGCTCAGCCAATCACAAGCCTGCAGCAACTCTGCTAGCTCCTCATTCCTCAGCAGCTCAAGCTCATTAGCTTCACCTACTTTGTTTCCACCAATCACAGGTCTCAAATCTTTGACCTGGTTTTCTTTCCCCTCTCCATGACCCAGATCACAGCCAATGATATATCTCACAACCTCGTTAGCAATCCCAAACATGGCGGCAGATAGTCTGTTACACTTCCCACTAGCAGTGCCAATCATGGCGGCAGATAGTCCGCTACACTTCCCACTGCTAAGAGTTGAATATGATTCAACAGAGTGAAGTGCTCCGGTAGCATCATACGATTTATTATCCATCGAGTTCAGAGTACAATCAGTGATCTCTTGTTTGTGTAGCTCATTGAATTCCACTAGAAACACAATCACATTTACACGGCATGATTCCATGCAGTGCATCTACAATAAAGCTAAAGCCAACGCTAAGTACAAAGTCAATTTCCTGCTGGAACAGCATGCGAGTGACGGGGAGGGCATAGGATTTGAACTCTGCACCTACTGCTCCGCAGTCGAACAACTTGCCAACGCGAGACGACGCCTCAGCAAAACCAAAGATCAATAAAAATGTAACTTTTCTTCAAGTTAGATAAAGACTGTAAACTAAGTGTATAGAAATATTACCAATACTATAGAATTACTATGCAATAGATGCAGAACTAATACACACATTTTTATTGGAAATAGTAACATTTTTAATTCCATATAGACACTTTTTAACGAAGTCTAAGGAAAATAAGTAACGATGGAAAGAATATATACATAAACGGTACACACAAGACAGGCTCTGCCAGAAAGCTGTATCAATCCTGAATCTCAAGGATTATAAAAGGAAAACCATCCTAACAGAGTATGGTCAATTTAAATCAAACAGTTAAGTATAACCCTTCACAGCGGTCTATAAGATCAGTTACCTGATAACCAGGGTCGTACAGAGTGGTCTATAAGATCAGTTACCTGATAACCAGGGTCGTACAGAGTGGTCTATAAGATCAGTTACCTGATAGCCAGGGTCGTATAGAGAAGATGAGAAAGAGACTCTTGTGAAGCATTAGCTCTGTCTCGTGTTTGTACACCTCCACTCCACTCATCCCTCTATCCTCAATCCTTCCCTCAGGACTCTTCAGATAAGTCCAGGATCCTCTTCCCTGCTCCACTGTAGAGCGTTGAGCTGAGCTAGGGACCGGCTGAGAGGTGGACGGTGGGGCGGATGAACCGATGTGCCACAACGATTGTCTCACGACGTGAACACAGTGGAAGAGATCGTCGAGCAGTGGATGAATAGACTTTACATCATCTCTGAGCAAAACATGCGACAACTAGGTTGAGAGCAACGACTAGGATGATCTGATAGCAACAACTAGGATGATCTGACAACTAGGATGATCTGACAACTAGGATGATCTGATAACAATAACTAGGATGATCTGATAACAACAACTAGGATGATCTGATAACAACAACTAGGATGATCTGAAAACAACAACTAGGATGATCTGATAACAACAACTAGGATGATCTGATAACAACAACTAGGATGATCTGATAACAACAACTAGGATGATCTGATAACAACAACTAGGATGATCTGAAAACAACAACTAGGATGATCTGATAACAACAACTAAGATGATCTGATAACAACAACTAGGATGATCTGATAGCAACAACTATTTTGATCTGATAACAACAACTAGGATATAAGCTGATCGCAGCAACAAGGATGGTTAATGGTAACAACTGTACAAATGGACACAATTTTTAGTTATTAATTTTTAGTTTATTGATTGAGCGTATGCTTGCGTCGAATTTTTTCAGTGCTATTTTTGTGTTTACTTGTATGATTGTATTATAGTTCGTTTCTTGTCTTGCTACCCGAGTGGTGAAGTAAAAGCTATATATATAAAACGCTAATGAAAGAACAAGAGTAACGAAGCACAGACTTAACAACAGCACGACTGAGTAAATAATAGAAAGATAACTTGATAACGGAAAGGTTACAAATAAATTTCACAATCCTTAATTCAGACTCGTTAAATGTTTCAACGCTGGTCCAATATAAGCTCATCAACTTCACGTAAGGTTACAATGGAACAAAAGGAACAGAAAATTACTGAAAACAAAAACTGTTCATGTATTTAGAAGAGCAAATACAACCGTTTACAGTTGTATATGCTCTCCTAAACATCTAAGCTGTTTTTGTATCATAAAAAACAATATTAAACAAAATTTAAAAAATTAAAGTATCAAAAACTAAGTAATTCCTATCAACATCGCCACGGCTTGAGCCGGTGGCGATGTCGGTAAGATACTCGACCGCGGATCAGTATGTGCGGGGTTCAAATCCCGAGCTCGCCCGTCACTGACATCGCTTTCGAGTGAGGAAACTGACGTTAACATTATCTTTACCAACAAAAACACTAAACAAATCCTGTTGCCACGCACCTATCAGATAGATGTCTGAGTAGAGGGGCAAGGTTGCAGTGTCTCACAATGGCCGCTAGAGTGAACCTAGTAACCGTGTGAGCTAGCCTGAGACTAGAATCTCTCGAGCTGCCTCCCTGCTCCTCGTTCATCTCAACATCAAACATGGCTGCAGCAGGAGGGGCAATGTCCCAGTCTATACAGCAGAAAAACACATTTACTGTAATTTCTTCAGCAAATGGTTGTTAAGGTCCATTTGAAGCCAGATATTGTGCGATTTTGGCTCATACATTTGTGTACAGTGCGTTCTGGTTATGCTGAAATGTTTTGAGTTGTGAGGTTTGCTTGCGATTGCAATACTTTCCTGAAATCCCGAGGTGAATGGTACCCTCATGGGTTCGAATCCCAGCCGCGCTGATCTCAGAGTAAAACCTCGGACATTCACTGAACTGGTTATACGGAAAATGGACTAAATTGCCTAACGGTTTAAACATGTGGCATTAAAAAGTGATAGATATCAACACAGTTGTTCATTTCACTATACAGCGTGTTTCTTTACTTTTTACTTACTTTTTGAAACCTGAAACTAAAAATTAAATAGTTGCCAAGTTTTTCAACACCCTAGTTCTCATTACAGCACTGTCGTGGATAGTTATCATTACGCAAGAGAAATCTTCTATATATAAACAGACTACAACACTCGAGACATCGGTTATTCAGACTATATTTAAGAATTGCCCTTTTTAAAATACAAACAGATGCAATTGTAACATATATAGAATTTAATATAAATTAAATCATCACCACTATCATCTTCTCTTGAATACCAGTTTAACTAGGGTGGGGATATGAAAAAATTTGTAGCAATATCTGGAGCCTAGTCGCTCACCAACCGAACAGTGCTTTGTCGCCTTTTACATGCAATCCACGGTTGGCCTATTCTTTAGCAAGCAGGACACAAAACGGATACATTCAACATTAACATTTACTTAAATAAAAAATTAAGTTTCTGTTAGAACCATTTCTCATCGCATTAAATATAAAATATAAAATTAAGAAAATATAAAATTAAGTTTCGGTTAGAACCATTTCTCCTCGCATTAAATATAAAATATAAAATTAAGTAAATATGGGATTAAGCAAATATAAAATATAAATATAAAACTAAGATTGAATATAATCTCGAGACTCAGAACCATTTCTCCTCGCATATTCCTCCAAAGCTTCAACGAGCAGCCGAGCTGCAGTGACGTCACTCTTCACATCATCGTCATCGTCATCGAGCTCTCTGCTCTCGTCGCTCTCATACAGGTTGTCGTCAGTCGTAAAGCAAGCAGCCGTGTGAAGAGCAACGGTCCATAGAAACGTTGAGTCGTCGTCTAGCAACAGTTCTGTGGGCACTCGTATCCGCTGATGACTGGTTGTCATGACAACCGTTACCATGTCAACCAGACAGTCTGATAGATTCTCTGAAATATTCATCACCATCACCATCACCATCACCATCATCATCACCATCACCATCATCATCACTATCACCATCATCATCATCCCTTGAATCCTTGGTTTAACTAGGGTCGGGATACGAATAGACCGTCTCCAGTCCCTCTGTCCCACACCATATCATCCATCAGTCAATCTCCTATTTGAGACTTTTCATTCTTTTACAAGTAATATTAAAGAAATAAAATTAGTACAAAATCATGCTATACTATGCACTTGCACTGCTTTAAAAATACAGTTAAATAAAGCTAAAATGAACCATCCTATACCTTCTAATTTCAAGATATAACCAGATTCATGATCGATTAAATTGGCAAATAAAATAGTCAAGCATTGATATTTACGAGTTTCAGGAAGTTGGAAGTCGTTGATTGACCCAGCTCTAAAGAGATTTCCACCAATGAGATGTTGACCAGTTAGTAGCTCCTGCGCTGTCAGCGGATGACCCACAGCCATGCTATTTAAACTTCGTCCAATCAACGACGCCAATACCCTATCTAGGTCACATAGCCACGCCCACTGCGAGTCTGCTGAATCAGAACCAGCTAAAAAGGAATGAAAAGCTGCTTTTATAAAAACACTACAATTGCTAGCATAGAAATATTACCCTAAAATATTGACAACATATAGAAAATGAAATAGCTGTTAGAAACAATAAATGTTTACACAACTATAGCTATCAGAATCGGAGTTTAGCCTCAAGCTCAAGTCTTAAAAACATATCGGTGACAGGGAAAACTATTATTGGAAGATAAAAAGCGCTAAAAATATTAGATAATTACAGAAAGTGTCATGCCAAATGCTATGATTCAAGAATTATATGCATAAGCATAAAATTAAGTTTTAATGAAAAAAATTTGTGTGCTTATTAATTACATCTGCAAGTTTTCTATGGTATTAAGAAAGAATCAGCATCTACAGAACGTGCATCAAAAGCATGCAACAAACTCTGTCATCTCAATTGTCTACAAACAAAACCACGAAGCTCTTTATTCTACAGTTAGAACAAGACTGCTATTCAACATTTTATTCTCTATTTTACCATATATTCATAAACATTTAAACCTTTAAATATTATTTAATATTGAACTATGAAGTGTTACTACAATTAATTGGTATTAGTTAAGTGTTTAGTGAGTCTTAAACAAGCATGTAATTGCTGCCTGACGCTGTATTGCTCTCTTTTGTTATTTTTCAGCTTTTTAGCGACCCCTGCAAATGTCACAATTGACTCACCCGGTAGAAGTTGGACGAGTCCATCGATGAGGGGCGTGAGTTGTAACAGACCGGGCAGTAGAGACTGTGTGAGATCAGGAGTCACCAGGTGCAGAGAGTGGATGATGTATGACATCAGTGAACCCCCAGCACTAGCTAACACTGCCACTGTGACATACAATAAATCAATCACTGCCACTGTGACATACAATCAATCAATCACTGCCACTGTGACATACAATCAATCAATCAATCACTGCCACAGTGACATACAATCAATCAATCAATCACTGCCACTGTGACATATAATCAATCAATCAATCAATCACTGCCACTGCGACATACAATCAATCAATCACCGACACAGTGACGTACAATCAAATCATTGAAATGTATAAACACAGTTAAAGTAACAAAGTGAATGCTACCTTCAAGCCTTTGAAGAAAAGTCGATATCGCCACCGATCTCTCTTTAACTCTCTGTAGAATTGAAATGGAGCTGATATAGATTTCGATTGCCTCGCTCAGTAACAGCTGTACGTATTCTCTCAGCAACGTGGCCACTTCTTCCTTTATCTCGCTCAACTGCAAGACACATCATCATCATCATCATCATCATCATCATCATCATCATCATCACCACCACCACTATCATCATCATCATCATCATCATCACCATTATCATCATCACCATCATCATTATCATTATCTCTTCCCTTGAATCCCAAATTAATTAATGTCGGGATTAGAAAATTTTGTAGCAATTTCTGGAGACTAGGCGCTCACCAACCGAATGCCCTTACTGACGTTGGTTTGAATCTTAGTGCTTTGTCGCCATTTCCGATACGTGCAGTCCACGGTTGGTCTACTCTTCAGTGACTTGGATACAACACTGGAAAAGTACTATGTTACTGTTATGTGAAATATCTTCATCATCATCATCATCATCATCTTCTCTTGAATCTCAGTGCGATACATAGTAGTATCAATTTATAACAATTTTTAACAATTTGTTAAAATATTTCAAAAGTAAAAATTAAACATTAGTAACAAATATTAATCATTAGTAAAAAAAATTTACATTTTTAACTAACATATATAGAAACAATTAACATGGAGAATAAGAAAGACTATTAAAGGGACTATGAACATAGAGACTATGAATATAGCGACTATGAACATTGAGACTATATTGAACATAGAGAATGGAGTCACATTGAAAGCCAGGATATCAGATTTCATCGAATCAATCAACTCTACTAATTTTCACCTGCTACCTTCTTACCTTAGGTACCTCACGAGCTCCCACAGACGATGTTGTTGCTGTTGACCCGTGTCTACAGCAGTAAGCAAGCAGATGGCGCTGCAATAGATCAAGCACCCCCTTCACCAGCCCCACCCTCCCCTCCCTCTCGTCCAACTCCCCGTCTTTCAACTCCTCCCCTTTAACTCCACCCACATTCTGCTGATTGACAGGTTGAGTTCCTGCAGTTCTTTCAATTTCTGTGAGTCGTCGATTCTGCGAGTACAAACAATGCTAATCCAGTCAAAAGTGCCTCATCAATGGCCGACCACAAAATATCTGAGAGAAATTTAAATCAACTGTCGCCCAATTAGATATCTACAAGTTTTCATTAGTTTTGTCTTTAAAAGAGCTAGGAAAGAGCTTCTATTAATAGGATTTGTGACTGCAAGAAAGTCACGCTTTTTGAGCAAATTAGATACAGAATATAGACATAGTGTGTATCTAAGTTGCTCGCAAAACGTGACGTTCTTGCAGTCACAAATCCTAGTAATGGAAATATTCGCACGCAGGCCAAACAAATGTCATTCTATAATTACAATAATTTAATAGTCGAGCTTGCGCCGTTAAAAAGTAGCAAAAAAACTATTGAACTCCATAAAACTGATGTGGGGAATTCCATTTAGAAATTATATTACAGCCTCGATTATAGGGTCCATCTACGCGAGTATTAGATTATGACACATGGAACTCGTTTTCGTTAACTACTAAATACATTTATTACAGTACATTCTAACATCTCAGAATACAACAAACATCAATGCAATCATAAACATCCACAGGAAGGTATAAAGAAAAATACAATAATAATTTAAATAATAGAAATTATAATAGTATCGATATCAGACCTTGATCTGAGGTCTTGATGGTCACAGACCTCAGACATTACCTGTCCTATCTTGTAATAGGATCTAGACGGAGGCTTTATACTAGTTCACATAATCTCTAATATAGTCAAGAACACAGACGGAAACAGAGATCCATATATGGAATATATGGATTCCTGACAACTGATAACATAGCAGTTGATACAAATTCAAAAACTGCCTCACGGCTTGGTCTTTATTGAAACATTTATAAAGAGTTAACATGACAAGAGAAAACGTCTCCCTTATTATCTCAATCTAAGGATTAGTCCAGTTTATACACTATGTACTGGCACGTATAGTAACAACCATGCCCTATCTGCTAGTAAACAAGTGTGTCAGGCAGTCTGCTGCCTGCAAGTGTGCAATTAAACATACACTACTCATCATCATCATCGACATCTTCACTTGAACACCAGTTCATCAAGGGTCGGGATAGGCGGCTTCAAATTCTCTCTATCCTACATCATATCATCCATCATCTATCAGCCAATCGCCTAATTGAGACTTTTCCATACTTTTAATGAAACATACACTGCTATTTTTATATAGTTTATACTTAAAAGAATGATGATGAACAGGAGGGCCTGACGAAAGGACGGCTTATCCAAAACTTAAAGCTTGAGTATAATAGGAACATAGTGCCACTATCCCAGCACAATTTCTTCAACGGACATAACCAATGAACAAGCTAGGCATCATAGAGCTATTACCGTTTGAACTCCTATATAATGCATCAGAGCTTTAAAGAGATCGCTGAGCTGCCCAGCAGAAAACTTGTGTAGCGTGGCGTCATATAGCGAATGAGACAGTCGACCAGTGACTCCATCGTGTGAATGAGAGAAATTAAGATCGAGTATATTAGCTATCAGCCTATCATCCCTCAGGCTGCTCAATATCATCTCCAACAGCAGGCTCTGCACACATAAATACGAGCATCGTCTAGCTGTCATGTTATGACACTGTTCTAATATGTCATTAGAACAGTGTCATGACATATGCCATCAGAGCATTATCATAATATATGCCATCAGAGCAGCGTCATAACATACATGTAAGTCATTAGAACAGCGTCATGACATATGTCATTAGAACAGTGTCATGACATATGCCATCAAAGCATTATCATAATATATGTCATTAGAACAGTGTCATAACATATGTCATTAGAAAAGCGTCATGACATATGTCATCAGAACAGCGTCATAATATGTCATCAGAAAAGCGTCATGACATATGTCATCAGAACAGCGTCATAATATGTCATCAGAAAAGCGTCATGACATATGTCATCAGAACAGTGTCATAATATGTCATCAGAACAGTGTCAAGACATATGTCATTAGAACAGTGTCATAACAAATGTCATCAGAACAAAGTCGATGGTGCTAGTTCACTGTTTTGGTAGCCTCTATTTCAGATCATATACATGGAACTGCTAGTAGGCCCACTGATAGAACAGACCAATTACTATGTGCTGTTTGAGATTTTGACTGAAATATTTATTCTGATATGAATTCATACTGTATATTATTTTGGACTTCATATAACTTTTATTTAATATTGTAGTGGCGTGTGATTATGAAATAAACATAAACTCTCCTATAGAAAACAAATATGCAGCCCGGTAGTGAAAGACAAGCGTTTAAATGAATAACTATAATACTAGAATACAATTAAATTCTAAAAACGGTGACCTACTTGTCCATTAGATCGATGATATCTTTGGCTGGTTTCTCGTGAAAGTAGGTCAAGTAGAAGTTTAACTCTGTCTCTGATTGGTGGAAGGAGTAAAGGCACACCCAATAGCAACGTCTCTTTCAAATAGACTCTGTGACTAGTTGGAGCATCTGAGCAGTCAACCAATGAGAAGAGAGCAGCACTGATTGGATAAATCTGATGGGCTGAATACCTGATCTTATCACGCCCCAAGCTGAGAGCTTGTTTGAAGTGAGCTCTCAGTAGCTGCAGACACTGCATTACAAACTGCCTGTGCGTTCTACAATCAATGAATCATTCAATCAATCAATAAATCTATCTATCTACCTACCCCTCTGTCTGTCTATCTATCAGACAATCAATATACCAATTGCAGAATTATAATATCGAACTGCGACTACACTAATAGAAATTTATATTTATATTAAGAGACAATAAACTTATTCAAATTTCTATTTCTGTTTTTATTTTCTATTTTTTTAGGCGACTAAAGCACTAAGATCCAAACCTACGTCAGAAAGGGCATTCAACTGGTGAGCACATAGGCTCCAGACATTGCCACAAAATTTTTTAAACGAATGGAAGATATCGTATCCCGAGCCTAGTTAAACTTGGATTAAAGGGAAGATGATGATGATGATGATGATGATGATGATGATTTCGCAGAGAAAATAATATTTTAAAACCTTTATCAAATAGACAATCACAAGCTGATCAGCATACAGACCGATGAGACTTGAACGGAGCGGGAGGGTTGAGGTGATGGAAGCCCGTGTAGACGTAGACTAGGATACGAGAGAGCAACGAGAAGCTGACTCCATGCAGGTCTACAGACAGAGCTGTGGCCGGTTGTCTGCTAGAGACAGTCACACACAGCATAGGCTGTCTTAGTGTTAAACTAACATCAGTCTTTTATAGTTGTATTTTACTGCAAAAAATAATTTAATTTAGTAATTATTTCAAATCATTATAATCATATACCCTTGAATCCCAGTTTAGCTAGGATCGGGAAATAGTAGTTGTTACTTAATATTATTTAAAACAGATTTATTTACATAGGCACATCAATTCCACAGAAATTATAAGGAATGAACTGCACCGATCATGATCATTAATTAAAATGCAAACAGCTCTCCCAAAAATCGCTTGATACATTAGTAACATTGGTTGAATTACTAGCGCCATCAATCACTAGTTTACTAGGACATCACTGACACTAACAATGGTCAATCAACTGAAATCCTATATATGCACAGATACAAAGATTAGTTGGTTATTATTTATCTAATATTAACTAATGTATCGAGTCTATTCGCATCCCGACCCTAATTAAACTGGGATTTAAAGGAAGATGATGATGATGATGATTTATTTTTTATTATTAATTATTTATGTACAAAATTGAGTTAAATTCTCGAGCCTCGGTCATGCTCGAAGCACTAGATACCTGAGAACACGCTGACTCTTGATCGCTCCACCAGGTGTCGCTGAGTCACTGGTCTTGTTGGCACCGGTCCACACGATAGAGTGAGAGGTGCCTGCTGAGATGTGCCGCACAGTGGCACCGCTTAGACCTAGCACACGACAAGGCACCGTCACTGGACTGTGACTGTGACCCAGTCCACACTGTCCCATAGCGTTGTTACCCCAGGAGTACACCTCGCCTTCTGCATCAATCAATCAATCAATCATCAAGCAATGAATCGATCAATCATCATGCAGTGAATGAATCAATCAATCAATCATCAGGCAGTGAATGAATCAAGCAATTAATTAATCATCAAGAAATGAATCAATCAATCATGAAGCAGTTAATGATTCAATCAATCAGTCATCGAGCAAACATTCAATCAATCACGTAAATCCCATGGCATTGTTAAATAAACTGCACACCTCCCTTCTGTATCAATCAATCCATCAATCAATCAATCAAATAAACTAATGATCAATAGGCGAAAGGTTCCATCCCTGTACTTGACATGATAAGCTCTCAAAACACGAAACTGAAGCCAAACTTGGTTTTAGTCTATAGCTTTCACTTATTTTAGTCTTTATCTATATTGCATAATCAATCAATTAGGTAAATCAATTTAAATACTACATTTAATCTAGCTGTAATATTAATTAATACACAACAGATCTCAGACTTGATAAACGTGTTTACAATCACTAATGCTCGACTTAACTTTCTATAATTTAATAGAAAAAATAGAAATATAAACGACATCGCCACCGGCTGAAGCGAGTGGCGACGTCAGTATGATATTCGACCGCGGATCAGCACGTGCGGGGTTCAAATCCTGGGCTCGCCCGTCACTGACATAGCTTTCGAGTGAGGAAACTGACGTTAATATTAGCTTTTGTACTTTTTAACGACTGTTTCAAAATAGAAATCAATTGCAAAGTTGCACTGGAAGTAGAGACGTAAAGTTAACCGTGAGTTAGGGCCAGACAGTGGCTATCTCCATACGCTATATCAACCACTCTGATGTCCCTCAGCGCATCCATTGCTCTAGGCTTCAGTAGCACGGAGTCCAGGCTGGAGCCAAGGCAAGGCCCTGAGCCCCACGAGAATGTCTGCGAGCAAACATACATAATATGTCTGTGAATCGATCAAACGTTTAACGTCTGTTACCATATCACAAGAGATACTTTACGAGATACGTAATAGATAGAAGATACATCTGTGAATATATAAAAAGTTTAACGTCTGTTTCCTTTTCACAAGGAATACTTTACGAGATATGTAATAGATAGGAGATACATCTGTGAATATATAAAAAGTTTAACGTCTGTTTCCCTTTCGCAAGGGATACTTTACGAGATCCGTAACAGATAAGAGATAGATCTGTGATTAAATAAAAAGTTTAACGTCTGTTTCCTTAACACAACAGATACTTTACGCAATAGATACGAGATACGTGTGTGATTACATAAAAAGTTTAACGTCTGTTTCCTAACACAAGGGATACTATAAGCGACGATCTAGCCGCATGGGATTAAAAAATACTATATATATATATATATATATATATATATATATATATATATATATATATATATATATATATATATATATATAGCACAAACTCATGCTACATAATATATATCACCAATCAACAATACATAAAAATAAACTTGAATGCACAAATTTATACAGCATACAAAATCAATACATAAGTATCCAACATAATAAATTAATATTTACGGTAAATTTTCAATGCACAATTGCACAAGAAACGAATAGCATTTTGAATTCACAATGAGCACTTATGAACTGCCAAATGCATATTAAAATTAAACTTGCTTGATTAAATAATTAAATATAATTGAAAAAATTAATTTACATACAAAATACATACAAATATACACAATACATACGTACTGATTGAAAAAATACTTAATTGAATAATTAATTAATTGAATAAACTTATAATTATTAACTGATAGGACAGAGTACCATGGAACTGCCAGTAGGCAGAGCACTAAGAGAGTGAGAGAGATGACAGAGCTTTAGAATAGATTAGTAACTGGTTGTTGAAGGATTGGAATAGAATTATTGATTGATTGACTGATAGAAATAAAATTACCAAGTAATTGACTGATTGAAATAGGATAATTGATTGATAGTAACCTGCCCAGACGAGGTGAGAGCTAGAGATGCGAGGCAACCACAAGCAACCTTGACGATGTGCAGACCAGCGAGAGCCTCAATGACCTTAGGTCTTACCACTCTCGCAACATCACCATGACCTAACTTACCTGTACAATACAACAACAGAATACAACTAAAGCTTCACAATACTTCGGCTAAAACAATGCAATTCATTACATGATTGACATGATCTTAACTAGAGATGTCTAACGGTTTACAATACTTCAAGTTTGCCCAGGCACAAAATTAGAAGATAGGCCTATTTATCAGAAATGCAAATATCAACTATCAACAACAAGTAGAGTATTGAATGTTCATCTATCAACAAGTAGGGTATTGAATGTTCATCTATCAACAAGTAGAGTATTGAATGTTCATCTATCAACAAGGAGGAGAGTATTGAGAGTGTTGTAGACTCTTGTAAAGTGAAGCAGTGGTTACCTCCATCCCCTGAGCCCCAGGACCAGACAGTCAGCCCATCAGAGGAGAGAATGAGGGTGTGGGAGCCACCACACGACACATCCCCCACAGCTTCCCCCACCTCTCTCACCTGCACTGGGGTGTTCCTCCAGCCCGTGTCCGTGCTGCCTGCAGCATACAGTGCATACAATATAATACGACAGAGTACAGTACAGTACAGTACAGTACAATACAATAAAATAAAGTACAGTACAGGGCAATACAATACAGTACAATACAATACAGTACAATACAATATAATACAATAAAATATAATACATACAGTGCAATACAATGCAATGCAATACAATACAATACAATACAGTACAATACAATACAGTACAGTCCAATACAATAAAATACAGTACAGTACAATACAATACAATATAATAAAGTACAATACAATATCAAATATCCTATCCTATATAATCAGTTAATCCATGTCATCAAACTCTACTAAACGTTTAAAAAAAATTTACCACCCAATCAAACTACGAGAGGCTGCCAGAACTGAATAATGTCTTGCTATATTATACTGAATTCTCATTGAATATTAGTTTGATTTCTTGAATGAAAAGTAAACTTTTAAAGCTAAAATAATTATTCTCCTTCTGCCATAGGTCTAAATTTTGACCCACTTGCCTAGGATCCTGGACTTGCACTGTTTTGATCTCGCTTTCTCTTGTGGTCTCTATGTACTCGATCGTCATTGTGTGGTGTTTTGGCGCCCGTTTGCGTAGAGTCTGAAAGAGACAGTCCCTGGCATTGCCTTATGGCGAGGAACCGGACGTTAAACTCTTACTAATTGATTGATTGATTGATTTATTGATTGATTGATCGGTCGATTGATTGATTGATTGATTGATTATAGAAATAACCCCCACCGGCTCGTCCTCCATGTTCTATCTCACCCCACATGTACAGTTCACCGCACTGTGTCACTGCCGCACTGTGTCTGTAACCCACCGAGACACATCTAATAACCTACAGTACATCAATCAATAACAACAAATAATTATAAAATCACACAAATATGCTAAGGGCTATACAAATCAAACGCTTATTCGGTAAAGGAGGTTAAATGATTAAATCGTATGTCAATTGTATGTTAATCGTATATTAATTGCATGATAATTGCTTGCTAATCGTATTTTAATCATATATGCTAATCGTATGTTAATTGTATGTTAATTGAATGCTAATTGAATGCTAATCGAATGTTAATCGCATGTTGATCACAAATTTTTCCAGTTTTAACTATCAAAATGATATCAGTAAAGTTGAGCCCGTCACTGACATCGCTTTCGCGTGAGGAAACTGACGTTAACATTAGATTTTTACCAGCTTTTTCTTCACCAGCTCTTTCCAATTAGATTAAGACAGTAACAAGCAGGCTTTCTGAAAGGACATCCCTAACATAGTCTTATATAGAAAGACAAAGCCTGGATTGTGATTTATAAGTGGATTGATTTACAATTTACTTTAACTGTCACCAGTAAGAAGTTAAAACCTTATTGGAGAGCACACCCTCGATCAACTTAGGACTCTTCAGAGTTGCACTGTTACCATGTCCCAGCTTACCATAGTCACCTAATAAGTGCAAAACAACAACAACAACTTACCAAGTCACCTGATACGTGCATAGCAGCAACAACAACAGTTTACCATAGCCATCTGATCCGTGCACAACAACAACAACAACAACACGTTACCAGTCACATGATACGTGGACAACAGCAACAACAACAGCAGTAGTCGATAAATATCAGCATCAATGATTATAAGAATCTAGAAATTTAGGCATAGAAATTTTCAATTTATAAAAAAATAAAGTGAAATGGAATTCAACAAAATTCAAAATTCAAAACAAAATTCAAGGGAATTACTTTTATACAGACAAACTCAAATTCACTTTAATCAACCTCATCGTATTTTACCAAGCTAATGGCTACATTACAGTTTACATTAAAGTTATGTAGTTATGCTTGAATACATTCAACTTATATCAAAATAACTATAAACTCAATAACTCATAACAATATCTCAATAATTAAGTAGCTCATCGATTCATAAAAACAGAATAGATTTAGCAAAGAGAGAGAAAGAGAACCACGATCATTTATTTGTAACTGAATCAAACTATACACAAGCGCATACAACGATACAGAATACAAATAAAAAGGCCGACGAGATTAACGACAGTTGGACAAACTCAACCTACCATCTCCCCAGCTGTACACCCGCCCATCAGTGGTCAGCGCCAGTGTGTGCCCATCAGAACCCTTGGATGTCACAACACGGCAGATCTTAGGCTGAGCGGTGGGCGAGTCAAAGGTCAGTCTCCTGGGTCGCTGTTGATTCAGCGACGAGCCCAGTCCCAGGCGACCATAGCTGCCCTTACCACACGCTGACACAGAGCCGTCGCTGTGTATAATGAACGTGCAGTACTGGCCGGCCTCCACCTTAAATACAGCATAACCTCCCGTATCAGCTTCAATATCAGTTCAATCAGAAATCTATGACTTGACGTAAGGTTTTGATTGAACCAACATTGTTTTTGTTAGAATTGTATTAATGCACAAATAGTTCGCAATCGTCATATCAGATGTAAAGCTACCAGCAGTAATTTTTATCAGAGAAAAGTCGCTTAAACAACCTTTTGATTCTCAATTGAAACTTTTGGTCACACCTTTTGAAAATTGCTGCATTGATATTAGTAAAACACTAAACTGATAGTTACAGCTCTCAATTTGTGAATTATTTTACTTATATTGCGTAGCAAGTATTTCTATAGCTCAAAAAAAGTTAAAACATGCAATATAGTGAAATAATCAACTATATTGATATCTATCACTTTTAATACTACATGTTTAAACCGTTAGGCAATTTAGACCATTTTCCATATAACCAGTCCAGTGAATGTCCAAGATTTTACTCTCAGATCAGCGCGGCTAGGATTCGAACCCACGGGAGCTCAATTCACCTCAGGAACTATCATTTAACATTTCATGACGTCACCCCTACGCTTTTACGACATTGACATAAAGCGATTAGAACAAGCGACGCGGTACCTGAGCGACCTCTGTGAAGCTCTCTGCCAGTCTGGGAGAAGAGATTTTCTCTCCCGGTCCCTCAGACAGCTGATGACTGTTGTTGCTCCCCCACACGTAGACATCACAACGTGCGCCACCTGGTGAATCACTCATGGCTCTAGGAGTCTCAGAGTCACCTGGTAACTCGCTGACCTCCGTCTGTTCTGTGCCTCCAGAATCTTCCGGTAAACTCTTCACGACCTGTACATAGAGTATGCAGTTATGTGTGTAATTACAACAACAACAATAATAATAATAATAATAGTAATATTGTAATTGTGTCTAATTACAATAATAAGAATAATAGTAATAGTATAACAAATAAAAAATTAAATAATAATAGTAATAATTAGGGGAACCAGCGTTATTACAGGCGACCAACGTGAAAGGCCTTTCTATGGCAGCGCCTATCTATTGCACTCCAGCGCTTTAATGCTGTCTGTGTTTGTGGCACATTGGCGAATGCGGCCTCCCAGAGCGTAGAGGAACTATTTTAAATATTTCTTTTAAATCTTTCTTTTAATTAAATAAAGTCTTTCTTTTATCTTATTTTTAGCCCAAGGCCCTATACAGCCCAGGTCATTAAAAAAATACTAATAATAGTATTAATAATAAAAACAATAATTAATAAGTGAATATATATGAGAGTTTCTCTGTGCAATAGGCTACAGTGGCGCTAATGTAGTTAATTATAGGGAATATTGAACAAAACAGTCCTAAGCTTCTTCTGAAAGCTCAGAAGAGATAAATCTGACTGTCTAAGACCAGCAGGTAGATTGTTCCAAACAGTTGACCCAGAGATAATGAAATTTCTGCTACCATCTTCATTCTGGTTTGTGGTATATAGGGTGTGTGTTACGACCAGATAGAATTGAGACGGGTACGCTGGTAATTCTTAGTAATAGCTCTGTATAACACTCTTCATAAAATAATTCACAGAGTGCCATGAATTTATCCACTAACAGATTGGTAGATTGATTGACTGATTAATCTATTCACAATGATGGCATGATTGATTGATTAATTATGAAGCATGAACATCTAAAATAGATTGATCTGCAAAATAGATCGACCTATAAATTTAAAACAACTTCCATTTAGTGTGTCGTTAATCCATATTTGGGGTCGACACGGAGGCGACTAAATAGGAAATGGACTATTAGGTTTGGCTATCCATCGGCCTGACACCACCAAGCGTACACGACAAGGTTTTTATTCGCCTCTCGGAAGAGAAAAACCCACGTCGCTATGCAGTCTCGAACCCGCGACCTCTCGTTCAAGAAGCGAGCTCTCTACCACTGCGCCACGAGGCGTTCCTCAGATCGATTTATTTAACATTATACATTCACTTAAAAAGCTTACCTCATCCATGACTTGCACAATGGCTGAGTGGAGTGGCACAAAAGCTGAACTCTGTGAACCTAGAGTATCTGCGTCCTTAGTATCGCCTCCACTACTACTGGCTCCACCCATTGCCCCACCTACAACATCACTGACTCCTCCCACTGCCCCACCTACAACATCACGGACTCCTCCCACTGCCCCACCTACAACATCACTGACTCCTCCCACTGCCCCACCTACAATATCACTGACTCCTCCCATTGCCCCACCCCCATCACTACTGACGCCTCCCACTATTTGTCTCACTGACCCCTCTGTACCCTGAAATATACATAAATAATGAAACAATGAAATAATGAACTAATGAAAAAAATTTTCTTTGTTAATTTCATATGCTCCTCCATGTGAAATTAACAACTTTTAGCGTAAATAGGCATATGACACAGGCTTCATTGAATTACCTACACTAGCAACCTGTTTTCTTCAGTCTCCCTGTCTCTCTCCCTCTGTCTCACTTTCATTCTCCCCTCACCCCCTGCTCTCTCTATCTATTCCCACCCAGGTCCCTGACAAAGCAGACCCAAGAACAAATTCTATTTCTATAACCAGTACTGCTTAGTACATAGTTACACGCCCTTCAAACAGCATGACGTCATTGTGACTTTTATGTTAATATATATTTGTAATATTAATTATATAATTGTAGTCTTTTTCTACAAAGTAAACAATCAATAAAATAATTGGCATTATACTGAAATGATCAACCATGTTGATATCTATCACTTTTAGTACCACATGATTAAACCATTAGGCAATTTAGTTCATTTTCCATTGAACCAGTCCAATGATCAGCGCGGCTGGGAATTGAACCCACGAGGGTTCAATTCCCCCCAGGAATTGAACCCACAAGGGTTCAATTCACCCCAGGTTCTGTCATTTAAAACTTCATGGCGTTACCACTATGCTACTGAGACATTAGCAGTTGACCTAAACAACAGAAATTTGAATGCTATTGTTCTAACAACGCCATTGATTACTATTGAACCAAATTGAAGCCGACTAAAGATGAAAGCGAAAGGAAAGCCATTTAACACCAACATGTCTTTGGAACAGAGGAAGTGAAACAGACAGAGAGTTTAGGAGACTTACTAATGATTTCCTCAGTTGTTCAATAATGCAGCTAAATGAATGAGTATGTAGACTCCACAGTCCAGCTGCTGACTCTGCTGCAGCAGCAGCTGATAGAGCTGCAGATGAAGCCCTAGCAGCTGTAGCTAAAGTGTCAGCGGAAGCTGCAGCAGCTGTCAAATCTTGCTGCAGAGCAGCTGAATCACAGCATAGAGCCGAATCAATCCATTCCAGAATAAACCTGTAATAATGTTTTAAAAGATTAGAATAAAGTTCAAAACAAATCCTACAGGAAGGCCTTATCTGCTAAGTCTTTGTTTAACAGTTAGGCAAAGACTAAAACATTGGAAATAATTAGTGAATTACGTGTATTACCCATAAAGCTTCGATAAGTCCAGATCAAACTAACTGGAAACAAAACACCCTTACATTCTAAAGCCTACAGAATACCTTTATTTATTAAGAAAATAAATTTTAGCAACAATAATGAACTTAAGTACATGTATGCAGATTTAGAACCTGAGACGACCGCGTTGAATGGCTAGAGCTAACCAGAGCTCAGCCGCCACCCTCCTCCCCTCCCCCTCAGCCACTGATCCCATCCCTATCACCTCCCTCAAGAACTCTGTCACCTGCTCCATAGCAACAGTCGTCAACACACCTGTGTCAGCTACTGGCCTAGCTGACTCAGAAGAAAAGAACGGAAGAGCTATAGAAGAGCTACCCGACTGAGAAGAGTCTATGGCTTCTTCAAATAACGCAGCATCAACAGAGGGCGCGGTATCCGGCATATCTGGGTTTATAGCGGCAGCTTCCGTCTGAGCTCCTCCATGTTGTGATGAACGAGGAACTTCAGCCCGTCGAGAGAAGACTTTGTCCTCACGGTGCAGTGAGGCAGGTTCATCATCGGAGGTCACTAGACCAGCCAGCGACAGCGGGGGGAGCTGACAGACTGCATCCCGAGCGGCACGAAGAACATCATTGGACAGAGTCGATGCTGGTAGTAACCCCGCGCGTGCTAACATCCAGTTCTGACGCAGTAGTGCAAAAATAAGCACAAGTCCAGTGCGCACGGCAACACTTAGTGCGGCACTTGAGCCACCTAAGCCGTCATGTGAGTCAGCCGTTGAGCCGGGTGGCTGAGCAAATGTTGTGACATTATCCTGAGCGGAAAGTAAATTCAGCGAGTCCTCTGCATAATGATCAATCAATCAAATCAAATCATCATTAAATCAATCAATTGTATCCTATATATTTTTTTTACAATACTTTTAAAATACAATCAAACAATAAGAATTTAACGTCCAGTTCCTCGCCATAAGGCAATGTCAGGGCAATGTACAGTTTAACAATGACATATTTATACTGGAAAAATATTAACAGATGCTATAGTTGTTGTAATATTCCCATTAATCTACTTAAGTAGTATTTTCCTTATATTCTATCAAATATAACAGTTTACGAGTAAATCATAAACAAATCTATTAGGCAAACAGACAAATAACATCTAACAATTATCTACAGGATTCAGTACATAAGCTAAACTCTAAAAGTGAACCTGTAGAAATTGCTTTATGTGTATCCAACACTGCATGAAAAATTCTCTTCAAAATCACCAGCCTCTGTTCGATGATTTCTGAAAAGTCGACGGCACTGCAGAAATCTTGCGATAGAGCCCATTGTTCCTTTAAAACAGCATCAAAATACTGACTGTGCTCTTCTTCATTGCCCTCTGATAGAATATAGTACGCTACGCTGCTCCCTCTGCGGGCAGCAGAAGAAAGCAGGCTGCTCGCTAGATGACGACGATGATTCTGACTAGTATTCTGGGTCGATATGACAAGTTCTCCATCTTTGATCAGTTGCGTGTAGAGAAGCGAAGTTGCCGCTCTCTCAGAAATACAACAGCTATCCACTGTAAGCCATTTTGAATTGAGGACATCCTTGTATTGAGTGCGATACATGTCTGAGCTTGATGCTGCTGTTCATATTTAACACTTCATATTTTACTTCACTTCAGTTGTTTATCTTCAACTATAAATAAAAAATTATTAAATATTATCATCAATTAATTGTACACGGGGACTAGTAAATAGTTCAGTAGTTATTTATACCATTACTTTAGAATTGGAATCACTTGGTTACAGTAACAGAGTTCATGGATATATAAACCAGTCTTAAAACATTCTCTTATACTTAAGTACAGAATTTAGAAATACTTAGGGGGAAGATAAAGAATAATAGCTCTACAACAACAATAATATTAAAAAAACAACAACATCAACAATAATTCGAAATTGTTGTCAATGACAACATTGAGTTAAAGAGAAGAAAAGTCAAGCTGACAATCGAAATAGAGAAAGGTTAAATAAACTATGCAAATACAATCTATGCAAAACCAATCCAAAGGTTTCATAACATAGGAGGGACTTTATAAAATAACACTGACAGAATTAAAATAGATGGACTGCCACTAAGCTAAGACAGACTACCCTAACATTACCCCTGCCTCAAATGCATAAAAGTCAAATTGACAGTAGTAGCAAATGAAATGGTCAAGCATGTTCGTAAACTGGGCAGAAATGTACTGATAATAAAGACTATCAAGAAATTGACAGGAATAAATATAAAGTTAACGACAAATGTTCTGGTTATAGATATCTTAATATCCAATGTTACCCCAATATCAACACATAAATAAATACAACAAACATATAACTGATTGCACAAATTGATATAAATTATTCACTTCTCAACCAACGACTTATTTATTTCTATTTATATAGAAAATTGTAATCGACTTCAAGGGAAAGAAATGGACTTAATTTAAACTTATATTAGCGATTTTAGGTAATAAACAGCTGATCGTATCAATTGCCATTTTCTTCTTTTTTAAACCAAGATTTCAAGAACAGTAGAAATCGTCAGCCATTTAATTATTCCAACAAATGCTTTGATTTATTGTGTAATTGATGCCTAGTTATGAATGTAACACAAGAATAATAATCGAAATTTTAATTCTATTAAAAATTTCGCAATCAAAAAGGAATTGGAAGGAAAAATCTGTTGAAATTTTCAATTTGTAAAGTTCAATATTACTTTGCGAAACTTTTTCCACGCAGTGAAATGTGCTATTTGCTATTAACGAACAAAATGTCCTGTCCTCATAAATGATTTTAAAGTATATTTAACTTAGGCATGTGATGTACGACTTTAATTTGTCTTAAATGAGTCATATCCATAAGCAATAAATTGAAACACAAATTAATTTTAACCTTCGCAGCCAATTTTGTACTTTTTCTGGATTATGTTCCTAGATTTCGGATTTGGTAACGTGTTGGATTCATTTTTGAAAGCCGGCTTCGCCTTTTTTCAATATTAATCGATCTTGTCGTTAACAACATCATTACTTTGGACTGATTATCTGAATTTTGGAATTTGCACCATTTTTGGACCTTCTTTTGCTCGCCGGCTTGATTTTGTCTCAATAGTGCTCGATGTTGTCATTGATGACTGCAGCACTCTAATTGTTATTATTATTATTATTATTATTATTATTATTATTATTATTATTATTATTATTATTATTATTATTATTATTATTATTATTATTATATTAACAACAGTAGCATTCAAATTGTTGTTGACCGTAAACTCAGCTGCAAGAAAGTTCAGTTGGTAACGGTTCGGACTGTTTTCATTTCGTGAGCGATATTGAGTGTACATAGAAGGTGGGATTGATAGATAGCATTGTGTTCAATTGTTAACTTATATATCTAATAAACAACAATAATTAGAGTGCTACTGTCATCAGCGACGGCATAGAGCACTGCTTAGACAAATTCAAGCCGGCGATCAAAAAGAAGGTCCTAAAACGGTGCAAATTCTAAAAAATCAGTCCAAGATAATGTCAATACCGTGAATTTCTGTATAAATTTTCTTATAAGTTTATTATTTACCTAGACATGAAATACGTAAAATTTAAGAATGTCTTGATTCTGCTATGCTAATAATTATTTTAAATAATTATGTTGCATACATTTTATGGGACATCTTGGCCTATAAAAGAGTCCTTACGGATTGGATATATAATTTCAAGCACATTGTAGCCAAAGCCAGTGAACTCTAACAACAAAATTTTATTTATACTGTGGAAGTTATTAATACAATAGAGAACTTGTGATATATTATTGGAAACTTTCTACGGATTTTCTTTTTATTTGAGTTGCACGATTTGGATCCTTCAATTTTTTGCTCTTTGCTTGTCTGTGATTACTTACTGTTCGATGTTATTATTGACGATGGTAACACTTAATTGTTTTTGTTGTTAAAAAAGCAGAAACAGCTAAGTATGCATGTGAAACTGTCAAAATATGAAAATATCTAAAGAGTACGGTGATTAAACTCTGACATAATTCGGGCAGTAATTAATATCAAAAAGCTGGTGAAGCTAAGGTTAACGTCAGTTTCCTCACTCGAAAGCGATATCAGTGACGGTCAACGATCAATATATATAATAATAATGATCAATGTATAAAATAATACCATACATGTATGAATTAACACTGAGGCGAGTTAGTGTAATAAATGTTTTTGCATTTTTGCAGTTAAGACAACCTATTACGCTAGTAATTTTGATGACGGTAAGAATGGGTAAGAGTGCTGACAAGTTTGTGGTTACCGTTGGACTGATTGCTCTTGCCCACGCAGCCTATTCAGCAGCACAGCACCGCGCATATCTGCGTCTTTCAGAGCAGGAATTCACATCGTTACCTGCCGATATTCTGATTCAGGTAAGCTCAGAATGAGTGCAAGAATTCTTATTAGTGACATTTTAAGCTCTGATAATAAATTCACTTATTTTTCTGCAATTGTTTACAGCAGTTAGCTTCGTTGGCTATATGTCAAAATCATCTGATTTGAATCTTATTTGTAGGCTTTCAGTATGTTAGATTTCATATATACTTCTAAATTGTCATTTCTGGCTGCCTGTGAATTTTCGCATATAACAAAAACGCGCTTAAATACACCTTACATTATGAGATTCGTAGCTCCTAAATATTTCCTTGTTCGTCATTACGTTAATTCTTATTTTTCTCATCTAAATGTGCTAGATCTTCTAAACATGCTAGATGTTCTAAATCTTCTCACCTGAGTGGGTAAATTTATATCCTGCCTGTGTTTTGATTATTGGAATGGTATTGTTTAAGATTTCAGTTATGTCTCGAATGTTTGATTTTCTCTTCGTTGTTTATTATGGATGACCTGGATGCCATCCTTGTGCGATATGTCGAAAGCTTTTCAATGCATATTTAATTTATCAATTAATACTCTCTCTCTTAGTACACTGCCTACTTACAGGTCCATGGTATATAACGCCTCCACTCTTCTCTGCCTTCCGCTTTCTTTTCATGTAGAAATATTAGTGAATCTTTAAATCATCTAACATTCCTAATCTCGGCCTGCTTCTGCCTCTATTTCCTTCCATTGTGCCTCCTCAATTGCACAATTAATACTATTAATATTATAATAACATTTTAGAAATTTTAAACTCTGTTACGTCTAGTGATTATGCTCTACATGTTAGAGTGATGAGTTGAAATACCATTTTTCTTTCACTTATGCTTTTGACGAGATGTGCCTCGTATGCCTTCCTCAGCTAATAATGTTAATCAAAGGAATCTTATTAAATTAAATTAAATAATTAATAAATACAATTATTATTATCTTCCTCAGATAATATTTTAATATCATTCATTACATGTTAAGCTCTGTTACGTCTGGTGAATGAATTATTTATTACTTGCTGCTTGCAGACTCTTGTGGGTCTGGTGATCGTGTGCTATGGAATCGTTAGGGTTGTGGGAGCATTCAGAGAAATCAGGGTGGCCGCTGATAACGAGAATAGAACTTGGGACGCCATCAATTCTCGCTCAGCGTTCTTCAACTTTAACCACCGCGGCAACGTGACGCTATGTAACCGCTTTGAATCGGGCGATGAATGAAGAACTGTAAACAGGAATATATTTCTTACCGTTAACTGTATTGCACTTTATATGTTTTTGTGTGATTGGTTCAATGTTACGTTTGCTTGAGTTTCGTCTGAACTCTAAGTCGGGATTTAAATATAGTTTTCGTATCTTAATTATTGTGAAATAAGAGATTTCTCTTGTTATGACACATAGTGCTAACAGTTACTATGAGTTTAGCTGATAAGCTAATATTTATCTAGCTGATAAGCTGATCCTTATTTAGCCGATAAGCCGATATTTCTCTGGCGACTGCTGGTAATTAGTGCATGTACTCGTGGTCTACTTGTTGTGTGTAATATAATTCTGGCAGAGTCTTTATATTGCTCTAATTGCTCAGCAGTGAAAATGTTCTTTATCACATTTTGAAGCTATTTCATTGGCGAGCAGTTTCCTACGTATTGTTGGAATGCTATTGAAATAAAATTTGATCCATCATTCATTCATAGCTTGTGATTACAAGTTTGATGTAGTGATGTAGTTTAAACAGTTTAGTCTTATTAACGATTATCACGCTTAATTATTTACAGATTGATTGAATATTTAATAGAGTGCTTGATTGACTGATAGATTAATTGATTGATCTACTTTTCTAGTAGAACTTTAAAGGTTGTTAATTATATAATTTTTGTAGTTGTTTTACCAGGTCTTTTGCTCGCTTCTTTAGTAAGCAAAAGGTCTTTATACCAAATGTAATCAGATTTGACAATGATGGCCATTTTCATTTGAAATTGTGCGTAGCACACATATTTATTTAATAGAAGAAATAAATAGAAATGAATTAAGACAGATACTGAGTGCTGAAATATACACTAAAACAAAGCATGGCGTTAGAACGATCAATTCAAGATTTTTAAGCATTCTCCAATAATTAGTTGACAGATTTACACGAATCATCTGTCATTCATTCACTTAACTGCTGTGTAAGCCATCACGTTCGTGGAATATCTTCTACACTGCTATCTTCGTCCTCAAGTTTAGGGTTACTTTCCAGCTCGGTAGCATATCAGTGAGAGAGAGAGAGCTGGATTTGAATCTTTACCCTAGATCTGTTGTTGAGCAACTTTCCAATAAGCCACCGGCTCAGCTCATAGAGGTGTATATACACTCCATATGTCGACAAGTTAATCCTTTCACAAAGGCTATGCCTTATCCAGATCCTACGTAGTCTATATTGCATGGAAAAATATGACTTCTAGAGTGGTATCTCATTATCTTCATTAGTTCTTGATTAGCCGCCTTTTTCGACATGTGCAATAAACGGTTGGTATATCCGAAAGCAGCACGGAGTACCTGCAGCTTGAGATCTGAAATATTGCGGTGCTGGAGAGACAGAGTCTCTTTTATAGGCTCCAGCCAGTGGCGAAGTAGGTAAAATACTCGACCGCGGATCAGTGTGTGCTTGGTTCAAATCCTGGGCTCACCCGCCGCTGACATCGCTTTCGAGTGAGAAAACTGACGTTAACATTAACGTTTTTAGGATAAATCATACCACCTTACTCAGTTATCATAATTAAGCCTAGCTATGTATAGCGTGTTAGCTTTATATAGCTGTAGTCTGTTACATACATATAAATTACATTGATTCTATTCTCTATAGGCTTTGAGAAGTCCTGCTATCAAACGCTGTTTGTTGCCTCTTCGTGTTTAGCAAGAGGTTATCAGGCGGAAACTGATGAGATCAACGCAACACTACCTCAGAAACCATAATTTTAAAAATAATTATCCTACGTCAGCCTTTACGTTATCGTTACTAATGGGCCAATAAGTTGTATCGAGCGTTAAGGTTGATCATTAGTAGGAAAGTGTACCTTAATTGAATGTGCCACTTGATAGAACCTATGGCTATATTTGTAAAATTTTTCCAAGGGGATCGACGAATTTCCAGGGGTCATCTGGGCTTTGTGATAAGGGAGCGTTGAAACTTTAAATTGCGCGGTTACACATCTGCCAAGTGAGGTCGAACCTCCCAGCAAATAAAACCTAGTGGAACTGTAGAACCATTATTAAAAGAACCTTTTCCCGTACATCAAGCCACGATACTTATTGTTTATGTTACTATATCGACTTCAAGTGAAATAGTTTGGCGAGGTTATCACATAGGTAATACAGTAATTATTAATAATTCAACGATTCCAGCTAAATTTACTTCTAGTTTTCGCCTCGTCACTCGAGTTCCTGCCATTAGATAACGACTCGGCTCCCGCAGCGAGCGACCTCGCTAGATCGTCCGGTGTAACCCTACCGTGTCTACCCCTGCGTGGCGGAGCCTCCGCCCCTGCCTCCCCTTCCCGCATCGCCGCCTCCCTCTTCCGCCGCCTTACCTCGGCCGCATGCTCCTTCCTCGCCTGAATCTTCTCGAGGCGTTCCCTCAACTTCTTCTCCCTGTTTTCCGTGGCTATCTCTTCCTTGGACTTGATGATCTCGGCCAGTAGGACTGGGTCGTGGGTGGAGGCCTGGGGGGCCGCCGTGTCGAAGGGAAGGACGTCGGTGTCGTCGGTGGAGGCGGGGTCAGCGGTGAGGGTCTGCAGCCTGGCGAGGCGAGCCTGTTGATGAGCCTGAATCATACAACATAACTCTATATAGCCTAATCTTAAATATAATGTATTTAAGACTACGTCAGTTTTACGTCAGTATATTATACTGACGTAAGTATTATTTGGGCCTGAATCATATAACACAGGTTATAGTCATATACATTAAACCTACTTCTTATTATTTATTAATAATCAGGTCATAATAATTCCCCCGTGTTGTGTACGGGTTGTTTACAGAATTGACCAACCAGTGACTGCACGTCTCGTAGAAGGCGATTAAAGCACTAAGATCCACGCCAATGTCAGAAAGGGCATTCGGTTGGTGAGCGCCTAGGCTCTAGCAATTGCAACAGAAATTTAAATGAATGGAAAAATCTTAAATAGGGGATTGACTGATGATATGATGTAGGACAGAGAGGATTTGAGACAGTCTATTCTTATCCTGACCCTAGTTAAACTGGGATTCAAGGGAAGATGGTGACGGTGGCGATTAATATTCAGGTCTCGTAGCAATGTTACGTTATTAGCGTAAGTTTTATTATTCATCGTATCATGGGTATGTTTTGCTTAAAGGATAATTAACTAGATTGACTGAAGTAAATAAATATAAGCCTAGGTAGGCTAATCAGTTGGAGATCCGGAGGTGAGTCATTCAATTCGTTTATTCTTGTGGATAGAGTTATAGCGCATCCTGAACGATATCAAGTGAGGATCGACGGATATATAGCTTCCGTGACCACGTGATAGAAATTTAAATAAATCCAATTAAGCAATCGTTGTTCAGTACACAATTTAAAAAAGTTAATACGCGTTATAGTGAAATGACCAACTATGTTGATATCAATCACTTTTAATACAACATGTTTAAACCGTTAGGCAATTTAGACAATTTTCCGTATAGCCAGTCCAGTGAATGTCCGAGATTTTACTCTCAGCTCAGCGCGGCTGGGATTCGAACCCACGAGGGTTCAATTCACCACAGGATTTGTCATTTTAAACTTCATGACGTTACTTCTACGCTATTAAGACATCCTGTTCATGAACCACGTGCGCTGCTTGACAGTTCCTATGGTTGAGTGACTTGAGAAAAAGCTGTAGACTAAAGCATGGATAAGCGTTAGACTAAAGCATGGATATGCTGTAGACTAAAGCATGGATAAGCTTTAGACTAAAGCATGGATATGCTGTAGACTAAAGCATGGATAAGCTTTAGACTAAAGCATGGAGGCCTCAAAAATTCTAAAATATATCTAGACATGCATGCAGTGCCTGTCTTCCATGAACGTAGACTATCTATAGCTGCAGAACTTGTAAGTGTAAATATACAGGGTTGGATTAGCTGTGGCGTCGGGGAGTTATAGAGCCCCTTCACAGACGTGCGACCCTCGATCTTTAGGCCTACTATAGTTTTAACAACCAGTTTTAATACCCCCCCTGTTAAAGCCCTCATGGCCCCCGTGGCAAGCCTTCGACCCCTCCTCCAAACGACCTCCCCCCCTTGGAAAAGCGTAACAAATGAAATCCTGTAAAAGAATAATTTATTATAGTTAAAATGGAATTTATAGAGTCTAGTTAGCACTTCAGAGAGCGTCACGTGACACTTACCTTCTTCTTCAGCTCAACTCTTCGCAGTTTCTCGAGGATCTTCTCCTCTCTCATCAGTTTATTTCTCCGTCTCTTCCGCCTCTCCTCAATCTTTCCCAGGCGGGGCGGGGGTCTCGGCCGGGCGCCCCCGGGCCCTTCCATCTCCACGGTGAAAACCTCGAAGCTGACCCCGTAGGCCCGGCTAGCAATGGGCTTAGAGATGATCCCCTCCTGACGAAGCTTAGTCAGCAGTTCATCCTCTGTCTCTCGTGGTTTGGACCTGCCTTTAGCACTGAGCACGGGTCTACCTGAAAGAGCGACATAGTGTTTTTATAAGTTGCAAGCTATTATGCTGACCTGCTAGATCTGTTTTGCCTACGTACCTGCGAGACCTATTTTGTCTACGTACCTGCTCCAATCAGTGATCAGATGAAGGACTTACCTTTCAGATAAATAGGGCCAAGGAAATTTGAAATTTTGACCGTAGGCTCAGAATTATCATGCATAGGCCTATATCTAAGGTATCATGCATTTCTCTGCGAAATGCATGATACTAGATAGTTTAGTTTATTTCAGAATCACACGCCACTACAATATTACATACAAGTTATAAAAAGTCCAAAATAATATACAGCATGAAATCATATCAGAATAAATATTTAAGTTAAAAACATAGCCAGCACATAATTAATGATTTGTCTATTCTATCAGCAGTAGTAGTTCTATGTATTTGATCAGAAATAGAGGCTACCAAAACAGCGAATAGCGCGATTTAGTTGGTTACCTCCAAAGTACAATTGCAAACTAACATATTAATTGTAAAACTAGTGCAATTCAACAGAAAACTAACATAAAAACATAAACTAACAAAAACATAAACCAGAGCCCTAAAGTTTTAAAGCTGAGATCTTGTAATAGAATATTTGAAGGAATAAAGGCAGGTTGAATGTGTATCTAATATATATATATATAAATATATATATATATATATATATATATATATATATATATATATATATATATATACGCTTTGTCCCTCAATGTGTAGGCTTAATTAACAAAATATTAATGACATACAATAATTGATATGTTTGAAATTGTCAATTTAATTTAACAATTTTTTAATGTAGGTGCCACTAAGATTACTCTGAACAAATATATTTCGTTTTATTTACATTACTAACGTTATAGCGGGTCAGTTAGATTAAATCATAATTAACTTATAAGCTTAATATCATTATATTAAGTGGCGATGTCGGTAAGATATTCGACCACGGATCAGTATGTTCAAATCCTGGGCTCGCCCGTTACTGACATCGCGTTCGAGTGAGGAAACTGACGTTAACCTTAGCTTTACCAGCTATTATCATTAAAAACAGTTGAAAATGTACGGTGAATATACTCTATAGAAGACCAGATTAGGTTTCTGTATAAAAGAGATAAGTTTTCGCCTACTTAGTATTTCTCGTTGAAGCATCTTTTCCTTTGACATCGGAACATCTTCATCGTCGAACCCCGAGTCCCCGCTTCTCTTTGAGGTCTTTGACACGGCTGACCCACCCCGTGGATCGACCTTCCCCTGATCGTCGATCACGTGCACCTGATTGCGACCAACTGTGCAACCCATCCAATCAGAATCGAGTTCTCTTAACTTCTATAAATAGAAGCCAATACGATAGAGATCAGGTTGGCTTTCAGTGGGATGGCTTTTAGCTGTTGCTTTTGTCAGCCTTTTCTATTGGATGATGATAATAACACAACCAGTAGTGAATATAAAATATAGGCATCAGGTTTGGGATCTGCTTAAACGTCTATAATAATTAATTATTGTCTATCCTCGCTCCAACCCTAACCTATATTACGCTATAACCTAGTTATTATACTAGGCCTACAGATTATCCCAAAATGTCTGATTAGTCCGTTATTCTTAATGAATGTTAATCCAACTTTTATCACAGCCGGTATTTAATTAATTGAAGCACTGCTTCTTTGCAATCTCATGAGTAGGTATTTCTGTGTTGACTAATACATTAACATGCTGAATTGTATTTCAAACTTTAGACTTCTGCAGTTTCTACACTGAAGTTCTGTCTCTGATGATAACGCCACACGGTAGCGCCGTAACCTATTTCTCAAGCCTATTTCTATGCCATTTCAAGTCTATTTCTTTCTTTTTCTACGCTGTAATTAAGCCACCGCTAATACTAAATCGACTAAGCTACAATATTAAGTTTGTCTTATGAGTATATTCGTTAATCTAAAATACACAAAATAGACTAATCACACATAAAACTGTAGAGCAAAACTTGGACTATTTCAGTCCTAATTATTTTCTGCTCCAGTGTATTGACTGGTATTTATTATTGATAAACACGACCTCTGTCGACTCACATCAATACAGCGTCGTCACGCCTCGTTGATAGGGACGCCGCTCACTCCGCTGCCTGGATACCAAGCTCCCCCCCCCCCCTCCATCCTGCGTGGCCTGCTCGAGTCCCCCAAAACAAATGTAGGGCTGGGGGGGCCCTACAAACACATGTAGCAGGGCTGAGTGACATGGTCTCCCTAAAAACAAATGTAGCAGAACTGGGCGACTCTACAAACAAGTGTAGCAGAGCTGGGCGGCATGGTCTCCCTACAAACAAATGTAGCAGGGCTGAGTGACATGGTCTCCCTACAAACAAATGTAGCAGGGCTGAGTGACATGGTCTCCCTACAAACAAATGTAGCAGGGCTGAGTGACATGGTCTCCCTACAAACAAATGTAGCAAGGCTGGGCGGCATGGTGTCCCCTCTAAACAAATGTAGCAAGGCTAGCGGATCTGCATACAGGACATTTTTATTTCTTAGTAATACAGGTTGATTCATTCATTCATTAATTTATTCATTCATTCATTTAACCTTTTTATTTGTTTTTCATGCTATTCCCCGTGTTGTGTCCGGGTTGTTTGAAGAATTGACCAACCGGTGACTGCACGTGTCGTAGAAGACGACTAAAGCACTAAGATCCATACCAACGTCAGAAAGGACATTCGGTTGGTGAGCGCCTAGGCTCCAGAAATTGTTTCAAAAAGTTCAAAGAATGGAAGCAGGGGATTGTGTGGTGGTGTAGCGTGGGACAGAGAGGATTTGAGACTGTCAATTTGTATCCTGACCCTGGTTAAACTGGGATTCAAGGAAAGATGATGATGTTATAAAAACAAGAAATACAGCTTACTTAATTATAAACTAAACAAATAATCAAGAAGAGGGTTACCACAAAAAAAGCCTAAACTCTGTGAGATAATACAGTCAGTAGCAATTACAAAGAGTAACAAAATACGTTTTGCTAATTGTTTTCTATGCTACAGAATACTGTAGAACCTGTGGCAAGGTTTATTCCAAGCATGCGTACAATCCCCCCGTCAGATCGATTGGTTTCTAGAATCGCTTCTTTCTGCTGATTGTGTCAACAAGACAACTGTAGTTTAGCGATGTTTATGCAGAGAAAAGGTTTGGCGTTACGTGTGATACATTCATAAAAACCAGCCACATACCATTATATACACATAGTCATACAC
Organism: Enchytraeus crypticus; assembly: GCA_905160935.1. NCBI lineage: Eukaryota > Metazoa > Annelida > Clitellata > Enchytraeida > Enchytraeidae > Enchytraeus > Enchytraeus crypticus. The sequence continues at coordinate 1,195,818 of CAJHZI010000453.1, read as the reverse complement.
ACACATATACACACATATACACAACACATATATACACACATACACACACACTCTCTCTCTCTCTCTCTCTCTTTTAGAGCACAGCCTACTGGCAGGTCCATGGTATATAATGTCTCCAATCTTCTCTGTCGTCCGATTTCCTCTTCATTTCCACATGCGAGTGGATCTTTAAATCATCTAACATTTCTAATCTCGGCCTGCCTCTACCTCTATTTCTTTTCTATCTCTATTTTACCTTCTATATATACACAACACAGTTATATACACAACACTTCATATAAGCGCCGCTCTATGCATTAATCCACAGTAGCGCTAAAGCAGTTAATTATTCGCTCAATAGAACTAAACTGTCATAAGGCTCTTATGAAACCTCAGAAATATAAAGTAACAAAAACACATGACTGTAGAATGTTTTTATTTAAAGAAACACTATATGAAACAAAAGCAGTCCAAGTACAAGCTCCTCTAGCACCTCACAACAGCCTACAACTCCTAACACACAGCGATGTCTACATGTAGCTGGACTAGACTAATTTATAAAACACTTTCTACCAATTCCATTCTATCTGAATAGTGTTCTACAATATATGACCCATCGACGTTTAACTTTTCTCAATGATATTTTAATAGACATATCTCACATTTCTGATATTTTAACAACCTTTTTTTATATTATAAATCCATGATGACATCAACTTGTTGATTAGTGGAGTGCTCTTACTCAGAATATCAGAGGATTAGAAGAAATATGTACCTTGGATCTGCCACTAAACATCCCATGTATATGTAATTTATATATAAAAATATAAATTATACATATATATATATATATATATATATATATATATATATATATATATATATATATATATATATATACATGTGACATGTGAACGTATATGCATGATAAATATAATAAGCGTTTAGTTTCTGACAGCATCTCAATCTGGTTCTAGAAAAAATTCATTTTCTATGGTTCATAGCTTTATAGTAACAACCACATTTAGAAGAGTACACATGAAGCAACTATTGGCTGGAGGCTGCCAGACACATACCCACACACGTACACACATACATACGCACATACAATAAGCTATACATGATACAACGAATGTCTTCAGACTATATATCATATATTTATACAGCCTATAGAGGATTAATTTAAGGCATCAGGCTAGAGGACTACAATTGCTGGACAACTAGTATCTAAATTGAAAACCTATAAGAAGAACTATCAACAAAACTAAGTTTACACAACCTCCATGTAGGACATAGAATAGAACATAGGTCGTAGGACATAGAAGTTAGAAGTCAGTCTTCCGAGTCAAGCCTAAGAAATGTCATATGATACATACAGTTTAATACAAGATGACCACGAAACTATCTCGCTAATACAATAGCGCAGAAAATCTAGAAAATAACATCTTAGGTTACACGGCAATTCATTTAAATCACCATTATATATATTATGAAATGAGAGTCTATACAGTCAATTAATCCACCAACAACCAATTGCTGTTTTAGAAAAGTCGGCTAACAGGTAAAGCGTAATTGAAATAGGCACTCGATTAATAACAAAATACCAATAGTTTATTCTGTCAGAAACTAAATTTTCACATTTCAGAAGACCAACAAAGGCTTCGTAGTTTCGATGGTCGTTGAGTATGAAGCATTTAGTATAAGGCTTACGTGGCGCAGGGGCGGCTGAACCAGTTGTCTGCTGCTGCACATAATTGTGATAATAAACAGGTTTAAACTGGTTAAGTGTACGTCATAAAAGTCATTGACCTGAGGCCAGTCAGTAAGACTTATATAGCTTTACGCTATGTAACGCCGCAAAGTAACAAGGCGAGTCGTTTAACTCCTGTTTCATCATCAGCAGCTGACATTAGGGACAGTGGCTGACTGACGGTCGAACCTTGAGCTATAAGCTCAAATCCAAGCACTCAACTAGAAGCAACAGTCTCAGCTTGATTGTAAAAAACATCGATTGCTAGACTCGTTTACATTCAATGGTTTAAATTCAATTGTCTCAAGTGAAAATAATCAGAAGTAGATAGTCAATAAAATACAAAACTTCTATCAAACAATCCTGATTTATATGATTCGTGATATCGATCAAAATAACTCTTATAAAATCCACATTAATCAATCAATCAGTTGTAAATCTATGTTTATGAATAAAAAAACAATAATATTTGAACTCGGAGACAATTTAAGTACACATGAAATAGGCTAAAGACACGTTTTGTATCCTGTTATTTGAAGCTAGAGCGAGTACTTAACGAGATAGGCAAAATGAAACTATATTAGTAGCGAATGTTATGAAAGGATATTACATTAAGTAGAAAACTAAATCAGACAGTGAAAATAGAGGAATGTCAGGTTGAAAACTCGAGTCAAGCAGAGTCAATGGGATCAAATAGCCTACCCTGAAGTCTCTAAGGCCACATTTAAATTAGGATAGCCTAAGGTGAAAGGTTAAAAGCACGTCATAGTGAAACGAACGTCGAAGATGATCAATGGTAATATTCACACCACAGGGTTAAACAGTTGAACAGTTTGGTCATTCCCTATTTACAATAATTGCTTTTATTTTGGAATTTGCACCGTTTTGAACCTTCTTTTTGCTCACCGGCTTTGGTTTGTCTCAATAGTGTTCGTCGTTGTCATGGACGACAGTAGCACTCTAATTGTTGTTATGTTACAGATACTTGAGGCCCATATTATGAGCTTAGTCTGGAATGGAACCTAAAGCAGTTCAAATAAACTCTGGATTTGTTATTTAACATTTACTATTTATATCTAACGCTATATACACTAAGCTATTTAGCCTATGGTCGATATATGACTTAAAGGATTTACAGAGAGATTTACACTGTAACATATAAAGCAAACTTAAACTCTGGAATTTGAATATATAAAAATACTAATTAAGTTCAAAACGGCAAACAACTAAAAGCTAAATAACGACACTATTTCAAATCACAGGCAATTCTGTTAAATAATAATAATTTATCACTTGGCAGAATATACTGGCTAATAATGAGTAGCTATAGCATCTGTAGTAACATTGGGTTAAAGTTCTTTTCTGAATGCAATATCATAATTTCTGCATTAATAAAAACTCACAAAATGCATTCAAAATAGATTAAGCATCTGACAATAAGAAATCAGTACCAGAAATCAGTACCAGAAATCAGTTCCTGCAAATAAAACACGAATCAACACAAGTCGATAGCAGCCGATGAAATGTGTGACAGATGAAAGAAACACAAGTGATGAGTAGACCACTACATAGACCACTACAGCAGAAATTGTTCTACACCAGCAGTAGTCCCAAAGACTTAAACAATAAAACTATAGTCTTGTACAAGCATAAAAGAGCATAGGATAAGCCTTTACACGTAAATATAGGAGCGATATGTATAGTAGTATATGTATAGTGGTATATGTGTAATAGTAATAATAGAATCTGAACAACAATCTAAAAAATGGATTTAGCATCCGTTTACTTCTCAAAGACGATATCAGAAATGTTCCAGTAGTAAAAACCAGCAACGTCACTATGACACAAATCAGTGACGTCACTATAGCACATTAGCCACGTCAATATAGCCTAAAATCAGTGATGTCACTATAACACAGTGACGTCACTACTGAAAAAACAAGTGACGTCACCATAGCACAAATCAGTGACGTCACTATGAGACTGTTCACGATGACCTCTTATGATACAGATTCTGCTACAGAAACTCTATTACACACAAATGTCAACCCAATCAATCCTTAGTAAACTTATAAATGAAAGCAATTGTGAACTGTAAGTGAATATATTTTATCCATTGACAAGTTCAAAAACGAAAAGAGCGAGTACTACGTCAAGTGTAACAGATAATTTTGTGCACACACAGATGCCTGAGGGTAGAGACGTGTATTAACATTCAGTACAAAAGAGGTAGCGTGGATAGATCACGACGATTAGTAGCAAAACTTTACTTTGTTTCATCTAAAATATCAGAGATATATCTCCGCAAATGCTCCTTAATTAAGGCTAAATCACACAAACATTGCATGCCAGGTGGAAAGTATTAAAACACAAGCTATCTACAAACCATAAACAACAACCATTAAATAGTTCAACTGTTACGCACAAGCACAAAACAAACAATTTAGCGGCAAGCTACTAATGAATGCGTAAGAATCTATAAACAATAAGAGCATTTTATAAAATTAGGAAAAGTTAGCAGAGAACTCAGCAGTAGAAATAAATAAATAAGAAAACAAATAACGGCATTAGGTTAAGCATCAATGATACAAACAATAACTACTTAATCATCTACTTAATGTCGCTTTAATTTAATGCATAAAGAAGTAACTTCTATCATAATCAACTTGACTTTCAAATATACCGTAGAGAATAATGCAGTTCTTCCCAAAATATGTTAGAACCACAAATTAGCATGAAAACTGTAGCAACAACTTTGTGTTTTAAACACGTCCTTAGGTATAAAATTCAAATGAAGTGGCACCAAAATAGAGTGGAGAATTAGAGATTTAAAACTCAAAAATAGATTGAAGTTAAAGAATAAAAATTAATCTCTGCTGAAGTGGCATTGGAATAGAGTTATTGAAGTTGAAGAGTTATTTAATCATTGGAGTTATGATATTAAGATTACTATAGTGAACCAAATAAACACACCCATAAGCGGGGAAAATTGTAAACTCATTTAATTTAAAATTTGATCAATAAACAACTTTCGGCGGATTAGGATTTTGAGATAGTTGCAGGCTCTTTCGAGTCGTTCATCTCCTTCTTCTCTTCTTTATCTTTGAAGAACAACAGCGGTGACATACCGATCAAACAGCCGATGGCTATGCCGAGTCCACGACCCTTAATCCAATCAAGCAGACAATAAGTAAATCTGATAGTTTAATCAATATTTAACTACGTCAAATAATCAAATCGACCACTCAATAAATCTGTCAGCGAGTTTTTGAAACAATTACTGCATCACTGTTTGAATAAGGACATCATAGTATTCAGCCATAGACATAGTATTCAGGAGAGAGTTGGTGCAGAGAGGCAGTAGATAAATGTATAAAGAGATAAGAAGAAGAGTTGGATAGGACATATTCTAATGGGGAAGGTCTATTAAAAGAGGTCATAGAAGGTAGAACGGAAGGAAGAAGAGGTAGGGGCAGGCCGAGATTAGGTATGTTAGATGATTTAAAGACCCACTCATATGTGGAAAAGAAGAGGAAGGCGGAAGACAGAGAAGAGTGGAGGCGTTATATACCGTGGACCTGCTAGTAGGCAGTGCACTAAGAGAGAGAGAGAGAGAGAGAATTCAGCCATTCAATACATCAAAGACAAAGTTTGTAATAAAACTCAAATCGCGCTTCACTATAGATTAGGCAGAAGTTAGACTCTTAAACTCTCAATAAGACTCTTACTTTATTTTGTATATCTGAGTTTGGCGTCAGAGAATGATAAACAGGCGTGCGCGACATCAACAGCGGACAAGGAAAGCAGACACTAAAACATCTGCGACGATTCTCTCTCTCTCTCTTGTGTTCTATCAAGTGGCCGGTTCACAGTATATATTCCTACTCAGAGTCTGCTTCCACGCTCCATAAAGACCACTCCATAGATCAACGAGTTTACCCCTTCACAAAAAGCTATGCCTTATCCATACCCCATGTAGCCAGAACCTGGGGAAAATATGGCTTCTGAGGTAGTTTTCTGTTGCCTTCCTCAATTCTTAACTAGTCACCTCTTACAACAACAACAGCAACAATACAATTGGAGTGCTACCGTTGTACATGACAATAGAGAACACTGTGGAACCAAATTAAAACTTCCAAACAAAAAGCTTTCAACCGACATGTGTGTGCAGTTAATGGCTCATCTAACCAACAGTGGCGCGGACACAACACGCTGTTACGGCTCTAGAGTGATAAAACCTACCAGAGCAACAACCCAGCGTACAGATCTAGAAAGTGACTGGGTGGTTGTGAGTTCCACAGGAGTTACTCCAAGCTTAGACACCAACAGCTCCACGTAACCTGCTGTTCTGTATAAATAAATCAATCAAAAAATCAATCGATCAATCGTTAATCAAACAATTATCAATCCAACAATCATCAATCCAACAAGTGCAGATGCCTGCAATTCTAAGTAACTTGCGTTCTTCATCAATCAAACTCAATCAATCAATAAACACAGATAATATATCAAATAATCTATAAATAAAAAAGGACGCATAATTGACATGATTAATTATTTATTAATTTTTCTGCATTCAAGTAAAGCGAATAACAACACAAGAGAAGAATGTATTAGGTAGACAGACTTGAAAAAAGAAGAATAAAAACAAGAACAAGAACAAACCCAACTCCAGCCACGTCAGATACAAGATTTCCTAGAGCAGCCGCTGAAAACAGACAATATACGATGTTCGTTGTTACGATCAGATATGTGGTTCTGCTAAATTTAATAATAACTTCTAAATTTTGTTATTAAATACAGACTTAATTTGAATGTCAGACTTTGTTAAATAAAATTCTCGATACACCTAATTATGACATCAATCAAATATAACATTAGATTGCACCAGACAATTGTAATTAACACAGTTGTTTGTTAACTAAATTGCATATAATTTGATTAAATGACAGAGACAAGTAAAAGCGTTATACCAGCCATGGTTGATATGCCCAGTGCAGCTCCTATGGTGACATCAATGTATTCTCCCTACAAGTCAAATTCAATGCAATGAACATACCATACAATTCTCACATAAATGATGATGTCAGGAACGATGTCTAGAATCTAGATATACAATTATGCCCTACAAGAATAAAACTGCTAAGCTATGATCATATTACAGACCCAAAACAATACCATAATACCATAAAAATAATAATGCCATACAATTGATAGATCATTCCTTAAAAAATTAGACTCTGAATAGAGACTTTTTCCTTGGATTTATCACTTTATCTAGAAAGAGATCTAAACCACACATCGCTAGTGCCAGTGGCGAGATCGGTAAGATATTCGACCATGGATCAGTCGGTGTGGCGTTGAAATCCTAGGCTCGCCAGTCACTGACATCGCTTTCGAGTGAGGAAATTGCCGCTAACAATAGCTTTACCAGCTTTTTACATATATCATAGAAGGATAGAAACTTACTGCTACGATCATAATGCCGTTATCTAGAATCCCAAAGCCAATGAACGGCAAACCGTTGAACAGAAAAACTGAAACAACAATTTAACAGTCGAAACTGACTCACAAATAGTGTAAATCATAAAAAAAGAAAGTAAAATCTGCTTAGCAATATTAATTAAAACACTAAAAAATCATTGAACTTAGTTTTTAAAGTAAAGAAAAAACAGGGAGCTATTTCTACAGTACTGAAGGCCATAATCTCATCGATGAAAATAAAATATAAAAGAGTTCAATCAAAGTATTTATCATACAAAATACTAATTGTGTGTTTATACAATTTGACAAGAAATAAATAAAATTTGCAAGAGTGTATAACTGTTGAGTGTATAATTATTAAAAGACAGAAGAAAAACTGCTTCTGAAATTAATTAATTATATATATATATATATTTTATATATATATATATATATATATATATTAATATATATATATATATATATATATATAATATAATAATAATAATAGAAAAAGGTCTAGCGTCCATTTTCTCATCCAAGGATGATGTCAGGGACGTCCCCACAGCATATATATATATATATATATATATATACACATGTATATACTGTATATATATATATATATATATATATATATATATATGTATATATATATATATACATGTATATACATATATATATATATATATATACAGTATATATATATATATATATATGTGTGTGTGTGTAAATATATATATATATATATATATTACAATAATAATAGAAATAAAGGTCTAGCGTCCATTTTCTCATCCAAGGATGATGTCAGGGACGTCCCCACAGCATATATATATATATATATATATATATATATATATATATATATATGTTGACAAATTCTACACATTTCATAGGGGCGAAAAACGTAATGAATTTGTGATGGAATCAATTTGTAGGGTAAGGCTATGCCTATTAAAATACTGTATGATGTATTAGATAGCCTGTCAAACAGTAGGGCATGAGAGTAAGACACAGTGGAAAAGAATATGAACTTTGATCCAGCCATTTTACAAAACATCAGGCAGAATTTACCCGTAATTATGATAAGAGAAAGCAGTACTTACTCCTATACAGTTGTGATCTAGTAAGTGGCTCCACCTCCCTGCTAGCTGTCAACATAAATAAACAATAGCATCAGCTGTCAACTAATAACTGACTCTACCTCCCTGCTAGCTGTCAACATAAATAAACAATAGCATCAGCTGTCAACTGATAACTGACTCCACCTCCCTGCTAGCTGGCAAAATAGAAAAACAATAAAATATCTCCACTCCTTGTTATCTTTAATATCACAAATAAACAACAACAAAGAGAGATTATTTTTAAGAAAATCGGTAAATTAATGCAGTCTAAGTGACCAATAGAATGCATAGAATCAAAGTGTATAATCCCTATCGTCTCATCTGCTGTATCTCTCTCTCTCTCTCTTCAGTGCACTGCCAAATGGCAGGTTCAAGGTACATATTCATACTCAAAGTCTGCTTTTCTATCTCCGTAAGAGCACTCCTTAGATCAACAAGTCAATCCCTTCACAAAGTCTATGTTTTATCCATACCTTATGTAGCCCTTACCTTGGAAAAAGTACAACTTCTGAGGTGGTTTTCCATTACCTTCCATCTGCTGTATATTGCAATAAATATCAATGATGTAAAGTGAACAATAGAATGTCCATGAGATAGTTAGGTACATAAAGAAATACTTCACTTACAAGTGAAGTATAAGAGCTGGATAGGACATCTTATAAATGGGATGGGGAATGGGTTGCTGAAAGATGTAATGGAAGGAAAACAGCTAAGGAAAATGGTTACAGGCGGACATTACACTGAGCCAGAACGAGCGCGATGGACAGAGCGAGAGAGAGAGAGAGAGAGATCAACCGATATTTCACAATTTATTATTGCATTTAAAACTCACCCACAGTTCTCTCCTCGTCGTCGTTCTGCTGGTCCTCAGCTTTCAGGCTCATCTCCTGTAGCTGAGTCAGCAGCAGCTGACGACCAGCGTAGTCGAGCTGTAGTGCCAGCACCCGCGCATCCTCCGCTGTGTGCACCATCGGCCACGAGTGTGCCGGCCACGAGAGTCTAGACGGGTACAGCGGCGATATGCTCAATCGACTTCTGTCCTCAAAATAACGCTTACCCTACGGTACGGATAACAGAAGTAGAGATGTTTATAAAAGTTATTTACAGAAATTTTCATGAAAACAACAGCAACCAATGAATTTAAATTAAATATAAATTATCAAATAGTTCTGAGGTATGCTAGGCTTACAGAGTGGATAATTCTAATCAACGTGATCATTGACCCATTTATCTAATAAATGAAGCACAAAAATTAAAAAAGTGTGGTTTAATTCAGGGCTACAAAGACAAGAAACAAAGCGAAAAAGCTGCAGTAGATGTTCGAGTTGATAAAAGTTCAGATAATCTGTGATATGAAAATTGATGATAAGAAGTGAAAGTTTATAGAAGTTCAGATAATATGAGATTCGAACATTGATGCAGGATGACATAACCCAACAACAATTACAATGCTAATGCCATCAATGATAACATCCCGCACAAAATAAATAAAATAAATTTATAAAAATAGCCTACTTAATAATTTAAGATATGAACATTAAAGCTAAACACCGATAACATATTCCGTAAATTAACAACAATCAAGACTTTGATTAATGCTCACCGTCGTTGCTATAGTCCTCTTGGGAATGAATCTGGAACCAAATAGTGCTAAAGTAGGTTGCTGCACTGAATCAGAGCCGAAAAGGGAGTAAATTGACGATCGAGAATTAAATAGACCATTAGACTGGTTTCTCAACAGCCTCACCCAGCTGAATGATGAAGGCATGACGAAGAGTAAATAATCCAACAGAATATATGATAATCAATTTATTGTAATTTCAGAATATATTTTCACAGTGTTTATATTTACTTTATAAGGTCAAGGACGCAAATGTCCAATCACCTTAAATAGCGTATCACTTCCCCAATCCGTCTCCACATCTCCTCTCTATCTCTCTCGCTCGCTCTCTCTCTCTCTCTCTCTCTCTCTCTCTCTCTCTCTCTCCCATCTATCTCTATTTTTCTCTATCTCTCTGTAACTTCATATTTTTGATATCCTACTATTTAACTGAATCATATAAATGGCCTGCAATAGACATTTTCGTTTCTTGCTTCAAATTTGTAAATTACTTAACACTGAAGATATATTTGGTAGTGTGATCGAGGAATGAAAGAAAAATAAGAGGCTTAATAGATCGAAGTACTTTCTAACATAGAATAAATAATTACATCTATTATATTAAATAAGAATATTCTATATCGATCTTTGTTTTCTAATCCCAATTAAATCATATTGAGAAATATGAGCAGCGTAGAAGAAGCAAATACTATAGCATCAACAAGTTAATCCCTTCATAATGTCTATGCCTTACCTATACGGTATATGTAGCCTATAGCTTGGGAAAAGTATGACTTCTGAGGTAGTTTCCAGTTGCCTTTCTCAGTTAGATAGATTAATTACCATTTAATCCTGAATTTTTTTTAAAATTATTCATATTTATACTTGCTGATCTAAGGAGTGCTCTTATGGAGCGAGAAAGCAGACTTTCAGTGTGAATATGTGTTGAGAACTTGAAATTATACATACATGTATATAATTAATCTATTATTAAATTATTATGGATATAATTTGCTTTAGATTCATTCAGGTTTGCTATTGGCCATGCAGGCAGTGGTCAAGCTGCAAAGAAATTGAATCTGATTGGTCAGTCACCAATTGACCATACGTCACCTGTGGTAGAATACTGCATGGCAGATTCAGGGAAGAGAGATTGTTCAAGTTGTGGCAGCCGGATGGGCAAGTTCACATGGCGAAGGCGGAGGGCCAAAACCGGAGTAAAAGCCAGAGTATTGTATTTCAGGAATTGTTTGTTTAGATCTTATATTCAGTTTTACGTCGCAGTGTTAGTGCATATTAAGTTGTAGTGCTGTTATTATAAACTATTAAATTGTGAGATACTATTTAGAAATCTGTGCCTTGACTTAGATATTTTATCAGTAAGGATTAATCACAGAGAGCCTCACAACTACTTCAGATCGGAGTCCCACACACCTGGAGGAATACAACTGGTGTACTAGAGCAGGCATTGAAGGCATCCATGATTACAGTCACGGACCGAACAACGTCCTATGCTGTGCTCCAACGCAGAGTTGCGAGAGACCGAAGGCAGCATCAGCGACGCGAGTTATATATATATATATATATATATATATATATGTGTGTGTGTGTGTGTGTGTGTGTGTGTGTGTGTGTGTGTGTGTGTGTGTGTACCTTGAACCTGCCAAGTGCACTGAAGAGAGAGAGAGAGAGAGAGAGAGAGAGAGAGAGAGAGAGAGAGCGAGATAGATAGACAACTGTACATTATTAGAAAGCATCACTAGTTTTCAAGAAAAATTCCTCAGAGCAATAATGCCGTAACAAGTAATAAAGAGGATAATAATAGAGCAAGAACTTTGGCTCGGTCTATTATAGTACGTGCAAATTAATCTGTTAGCTGTTATATATACTACTGTTAGTCTAACAATTGTACAATACAGAAAAATAAATCTTCACTTATATATAGTTTAGCACAGATAAAAAAATTCAGGTTCAATTTAATAGTGTTTGAAATATGATGCCAAATTGTGATCGTTTGGGTGCTCTAAAGTCATGTGTTGTCTTTAGTAAACATTGCTTTGTTTTTATTTTATTTTCAGTGTCAGATTCCAATCAAATATTTTTCTGTTGAGTTTTTTTGACAGTAAGATGCGTTATCAGGACAACAATGTACATCAAATGATGCTGGTCTGTCTGCTATTAGCTGTCCTAATCGCTTCTTCAAATTCTCTTAAAGATGGCTCAACAGTTTTCGCAGCGGAAAAATCTGCTAAATGTAAGTTGTTCCATTTATTAAATTCGAAACTGTTTAATTCGCAATTGAAGGCTTATGTGTATTATGTGTGTAAAAGCTTTAGCTAAAATCGACAATTTTTCTCAGAGTTAAACGTTAATTGCAGGGGTTCGTAATTAAAATTATTTTTTCGTAATTAAAATATTTTGCAAAAAATTAATGTGACAGTCGTGTGACATATTTGGAAGCTGCAAAAAACACCAATACTTACCTAAGATGGATGACCATCTGCTCATCTAAGATGATGTTATTGATGTCCCTGCAACACACCTTGTTATGAACTGATGCATTGGACACACATTATTAAAGATATACATATTGAAAACTGATATTTGAACCACAAGTCTACTGTCTATTGCAACTTCCTGGCTCCTGAACCAGTATTTTAAATGGATATGAGAGAGAGAGAGATGCAATTTTAAACAGCACTAGTCTCATGAACAAGAGACAGCTGGCTTTATTGATTGTATTAAATTCTCCTACAGGTGAAAAATAACTATCCACGTCTTTTAGATAAAATAATATCAGAATAATTGGCATCATTCACCTCAACCCCATCAAGAAATTACAAAATAGAAATAGAGATAATTTTCTATTTACCTTGTTGCACATTTCACTTTAATTAAGTTCACTATAGATAATACTTTCTCTAATAACAGGTTTTGGAACCACCTATCAATCTAGAACTTTTATACGATATCTACTTCTGTTTTTCTTAAGTTAGAATGGTTTTGCTGTAGTGAACTCTTTCCTAACATTTAAAATTTGACTTCACGTTGGTGTTGATTGAATTTTCCCTATAAATAGGGTTCAATTTTTTAATGATATAATTGTTATTGCTATCTTCAGCGGGATATCAAGAAGGCACTATTTATTATGATGCGGGAAAGTTTACGTTCAAACCCGTAATCGACAAAGTTCACGGTTATGCCTACGGATACTACAACAACACTCTAAACGAGACAGGCTGGGGTGTTCTGGAAATAACTGCCGAGTGTCCCCAGGAATTCAACAGAGTTGAAGGGAGCGACGTGTGCACTGACAATAAGACAATGTATGCCGCAGGACTTCTGGAGGGTATATTCACAGCTGAGTGAGTTTTTATTGTTATATCAGGCTGTTATGGTTACTATGGTAATTGTTATATTGATTATTGGATGGCTCCTGTATGGTTGCCACGTACAATTACACCCTGTGATAACTCTTATGGCCGTAGTTACTAGTGAAATAATTCGCTGTTTAAACCTCAGCAGAGGCGTAAACTATGGATTAGTCACAATTTGGTATTCTGTAAGCTTCTGTTCCAACAGCAAGCCATTGATAGGAAGATACAGGGATTTGAACCCTGAGCCCATCAAGCCGCTGTAAGACAACTTACGTGTCTGCATTTTACCATATCAGTAAGCCAAGTTTATCGTCTGCTTCTGTGCCACAACTTTACTAACCATTCAGTCATTGAATCAATATGGTTAGATGGTTGAATAAGTGGCACACTGAACGGAGAGCTAGTTCTGTGTCAATCATTTACCATTATTGACGGCAGGATATAGAGCACTTGGTTTAGTTGCGCGTCAATTATCGAAGTTAAGCTACATTGACCTCGGTTAGCACTTTGTGGGTGACCACCTTGGAAGACCGCGTGTTGACAGCTTAGGAGGGAAAAAGTCCCAGAGTGATTGAAGGTTATCCTTAAATCTGTGCCGGATGCAATTGATGCGCCATCAAAAGGCAAAGATTACTAATAACCATGGAGAGGAAGGAGGAAATGGATCTTAAACAAGTATCTGTGCTTCCTGACTCAGTGTGCCGTTATGTTATTATTCGCTACTATTTCTGTTTGATTTCAGGCAGATGTGGCACAATTATCTCAACCTGCGTCCATTCTATTTGGGCCCAAATGACAAGAGCATTGAAGAACGATATCGATGGTTCTTCCAGAAACAGGATGCTTGGACGAGAAACATGATAAATGAGAATGGGGATTTTTATATCTGGAAACACGTTGGCTATGTTGTATCGCAGTTTGATGGGCTCGCCGAAGGTTATAGACGAATGGCCGATCCATCATGGGTGTGTACGAATATGCATGTTATTACTAATTATTTCACAAATAATTGATCAATGATTTGTTATATATATATATATATATATATATATATATATATATATATATATATATATATATATATATATATATATGCAGGGTAACCACTCATCTGGAAAACTGGGAAAAGTCAGGGAATTTGAAAGTGGCCAGGGAAAAGTCAGGGAAAATGGAAAAAGTCAGGGAAAATAGATTTTTGGCATTCTTAACATTTTTAGTATGAAAATTTCAAACACAAAGACGCCAATTGTTGGAAAAATTGCATAGGAAGCAGTCATTAAACCTCTATTATAGACTGTGTATGTAATGGGTAACAAGTAATCAAAAAGTAATGGCAACACTTCACAACATATAAAAAGCCTAATTTTATACACCGTAGATCTATCAGTGTAAAATGAAATAGCAAAGTGCGTAGTGTTTAGAAATCATTCTGGCATTGTTTTCCAACATAGAAATCAATGCTGCTATGATAACGAAATGTCGAGGCACACTGGAAAAGTCAGGGAATTTGTTGTGGTCTGGAGAGTTGTTACCCTGTATATATATATATATATAAACATAGTTACAATGAATAAAAATTAAGGAAGAAAATTTAGTAGAATGAATTCTTATTCAAGAATCTAAGAATCTTATGGAGCGAGAAAACAGACTTTGAGTATGAATATGTACCTTGAACCTGCCACTTGGCAGTGCACTGTAGAGAGAAGAGGGATTGTGCCTGAAATGGTCACCCAACCCACTCTGAACTCTAAACTCTGGACTCAGCCTCTAAAGAGGCATCCAACCCACAAAAGATTCAGTCTCTTTATCTGCAGGTTCTTGAAGCTCTCTATTCACTTCAAGCTTTATTCCACTTTGTTGTGCTGAACTTGGTTAGAGTGTCTCAATATAAGTATGCTATATTTTATACATTTCATTTTATATGTTATATTTGTATGTTATAGTTTTATGTTATATTTTAAACATTATGTGTTATAAATGTACGTTTTATGTTATATTTTGATGTTATGTTTAATGCAGTGTATTTTATATGCTATATTTTGATGTTGTGTTTAATGCAGTGTATCAGTGTATTTTATATGCTATATTTTGATGTTGTGTTTAATGCAGTGTATTTTATATGTTATATTTTGATGTTGTGTTTAATGCAGTGTATTTTATATGTTATATTTTGATGTTGTGTTTAATGCAGTGTATTTTATATGTTATATTTTGATGTTGTGCTTAATGCAGTGTATTTTATATGCTATATTTTGATGTTGTGTTTAATGCAGTGTATTTCATACGCTATATTTAGGCTGATATTGATAATGTTCATCTCTACAGGACACCGGAGTGTTTGTACCTCAGTTTCTCAACGCAGTGGGAGACTTGATTGACCTGCGTCACTTCATCAACCCCTCTGCCCGACCAGACTTCAAGAACATGACCAGGTCTCAGCTGCGCAGCTACGTTCATGCCAATGGCCATTGCTCTGCTCTCATAAAGGTTCTGCAGAAAATTTGTTTATTGCAATGGCTTGTGGTGTTTAGTTGTGATTTATAATTTCTGAACTAGCCAAATTAACAACTAATATTTCTCTATAAAGGTGGTATATTTCAGAAGCCATACTTTTCCCAAGTTATAGGCTACATAGGGCATGGATAAGGCATAGACTTTGTGAAAGAATCAACTTGTTGATCTAAGAAGTGCTCTTATGAAGCGAGAAGGCAGACTTTGAGTATGACTATGTACCTTGGACCTGCCACTTGGCAGTGCACTAAAGAAGAAGACGATTTCTGTATATTTTTATATTATCTATATTCAGTGATAATACTGCACTTATGTGCTGTGACTCTCTATAGCTCAGTCGATGAAAACAATTCATTCGTCAATTAGCATATGATCTCTGCATACGGATATTGCAAGAAACTCGCCTATATAGATGGAGCCACCTCTTCCAGTAGTAGAGAAATAGTTGCTGCCGCACTGCTATAATGAAATCTTTCATTGAAAGTCAACTTGAAAGTCCAGATAAAACAAACGTTAAGTATCTGAACTGCTCAACTGATATTATCTATTTACTTGTATAATAGTCTATTCAGTTTTATTTCCATTATCAATCTGACCAACCGCAGACTGTAACAATATGAGAGATAACATAGCAATGTAACAGGTAGGGTATTTATATTTATGCTATATTTACTTGTATGGTACATTGTTCTACTGCAGCTCGGTAGGAGTTGAGATACTCATAGCACTGTGTTAGTAGATGAATACAGGGTGAGTAAAAAAAGTGGTGACACCTGTAACATAAAATAACATTAAAATTGATGAAAATTGGCCACCCCATCAAAAAGTAGTCCTTTAGTAATTGGTAAAAGTTTCATTGGAAAATATTAACAATAGCCTGAGATATTCAAACACTTCGCAGGTGTTATCTCTTTTTTTTATGCACCATGTATATTAGAATATAATTGATGTTGTTTTCTCTACTTCTCTCTGAGAACTGATCCATTTGGTTGCTAGGTAACAGGAGCCTTTGAGGACGTATTTATGTCACACTCTAGCTGGTTCATTTATGCCTCAATGATGCGCGTATACAAGCACTACCATTTCAATCTAAAGTATGACTACACTGCCGCCAAGAGCTTCTCATTCTCCAGTTATCCTGGTATGTGCAGCTCTGCAGTCTACTGTTGCCACTTAGTTCCAATAATTTCTAAGAACTTATTGGAAATATTTTTAGATTATATAGTGTGTATGAGATTGGCTTGTTTTTTGTCGCAAAAATGTTTGCTTAAAGTCCATCTTTCTCCCTATCTCGATAGTGTTTTTTCCAATTATACGTTCTAAGTAAGCATTCATATTCACTTTAACAATAATTATAATAATAATAATAATAAGTGTTATAAAGCATCGCTCTATGCTAAATGCTATTGTAGCGCTGAATGGACGGTTACAAAACCTGTAGGCTGGTATATTCTCTAGACGGGGAATCACTCCTATCATATTAAATAATAAGAATTTAACGTGCTGTTCCTCGCCATAATGCAATGTCAGGGACTCCTCTTGCAGACTCTACTCAAACAGGCTGCAAAGCACCACACGATGACGACTTAGTACACAGAGACCACAAGAGAGAGTGAGATCAAAACAGTGAAAGTCCATGATCAAAGGCAAGCGAGTCAAAATTTGGATCTATGGCAGTAAGAGATGCATTTTTAGCGTGCCCTGGTACAATGTATTTACAAGATCAAAGATCTTGTTGCAGAGAGTTCCATATTGTCAGAGCAGAAAATATGTAGGCACGTTTGCTTATGGCAGATTTAATGTTTGCATAAATAAATAAATTCTGTTCTATCGAAGGAAAGTGTCATATCTTAGTTATTAACTTTCACTAAAAAAGGTGTTATACAATATACTTATAGTATTTGTAGCTCCTGAGAAATGTGCAGCTCTTGGTTAGTCTAATCTTCGGTATATCATGCCCTGAAGAACTGGTCTCAAGTCTACGACAGGGTGGTCCAGAATAAATGAAACTACTTTGAAGGCTAATAACTCTGACAATTTTTATCCAAAAGTCTTAATTGATGCATTAAATTTAAGACAACACTCTTTTCTATTAACTTGATAAATATCTAAGAGATACTATTGCACATGTTTGGGATATTATTATTAGTCGCCGATATGTAATTTTCAATGAAATAGCATGAAAACTCAAAATCAAGAATTCAAGATTATGCATTAGGCCTTAACTATTTCAAAAAGCGCATTGCAGTTTCTATCAATGCCCTAAATGAATTGATAATTAATTATACAAATGTTCAATGTGTCCACCATGTGCCCGAATAACTGCAATCACCCGCTGGGACCACTGATCAATTGACGAGTCCACTAGTGTTTGACTGATTTCAGCCCAACGGAGGATATTGACTCGTTTCAAATGTTCAACGTCGTGAATTGGTTCACGATAGAATAATTGCTGAATACAATAGTAAACGATCGATTAGTAAAGCGGTTTCAAATCAGGGCAAGTGAGGTGGCTAGTTCTACGGTTCAATAAACTCTGGCACGTTTACTTTCATACAGGCGATCTTATGACATGAAAAACATAAAAATTACATATCGGCGACTAATGATCATTTCTCACACATGTGTAGTAGCATCTCTTAGATATCTAGCAAGTGAATAGAAAAGAGAATTGTCTTTAATTTATTTTATAAATAAGACGTTTGGATAAAAATTGTAAAAGTTATTAGCCTTCAAAGTAGTTTCATTTATTCTGGACCACCCTGTATATAGATGTTTGTATGAATGTTGTGAAGATACGACTGATTTTTTTGTATAACTTATGTAGGATTTCTGGAGTCACTGGATGACTTCTATATGATGGACAGTGGCCTCGTTGTTCTACAGACGACCAATCTCGTGTTCAACCTGGACCTCTACGACTCTCTAAGCCCTGCCTCTCTGTTTGCCTGGCAGCGTGTGCGAGTAGCCAATGCTTTGGCTACTGGTGGCTATGAGTGGTACTCAACCTTTCAGTCATATAACTCTGGTAATTATTCATTATGTTTGATCATTTTGCGTAATAATAATAATAATAATAATAGTAATAAATATGATAAAAATAATAATAAAAAAATAATAATAATAACAATTAGATTGCTACAGTCATCAATACATTCGTACATTCATTTTATCTTGCATTCGTTTCGAAACCTGTTTTGCAGCGATGGAATGGAGTCCCTAACATCATTCCTAGAGATATGAAGTGTTGAAACCTCTGCTACTAGCAGTGGCTGAATTATTTAGCTTGTTTAGCTTTTGCTAAGCACATTTCTAGATGAAATAGCATTTCTGTCTACAATGTCATAGATGATGCTGAATTGGTCTCAATAGTAAGTCCTGCTTTATGTCTCTGATATTGTAATTTTATATCTTCTATATTTCTACACCAACAATGTTTGTGTACATGTATATATTATATATGTATAAACTGATACTTGAATAAACATATACACTGTTATACTGTGATCATCTCTGCATTGGAAATTTGAATGACTTCCGAACAAGACTCAAGCGTAACTCTGTGTTGTAATGTTGTCGCTGTTTTGTACAGGAACATACAACAACCAGTATATGATAATAGATCTGAAGAAGATCAAGCTGAACGAGGAGATAGAAGATGAAGCTTTGTATGTGGTGGAGCAGATCCCGCAACTTGTTGTAGGAGAGGATCAGACGGCTATACTCAGAACTGGTCTGTAGTTTGAGTTTCAAATTTAGCGCTGAACTTCGCGTTCTTTTTGTAGCCTCTCAATTGCGTCAGTAATCGTCATAGGAAAACTATTTTATCCAGCCAAGGCTATAAACCATGTAACCTCTTCTGGCTGTCAGTTTGACAACTTTCTAATAAATCTGAAATGAATAGAAATAAAATTCAGTTTTATGGGTGAGAACCGTTTTTATAAAATCTTTCCCGTGTCTGTCCGATTTGTGGCTCTAGTATGCCACGTCTTATCTGTGGCTCTAGTATGTCACGTCTTATCTGTGGCTCTAGTATGCCACATCTTATCTGTGGCTCTAGTATGCCACGTCTTAGCTGTGTCTCTAGTATGCCACGTCTTATCTGTGGCTCTAGTATACTTCAGTGCTAGCCACTGCATAGATTTTATTGTTAGCCACGTCTCGAAGTACAAGAATTCCAAATACCACTACTATCTTCTTTTGCAAGGTGCACTAGCGAATTAGTTGTGGAATTGTGTCAAATTGGTCCACCAGATATCAAATAAATTGTGAATTATATTTGCTATTAAATTAGGAGGCTGATGTGTGTAGTTTAACTGTTTCACTCCGACAGTGTTCAGTGTCAGAGACAGCTTGAGTTTCGAACGCATGGCCTCGGTCGAAAAAGTAGTTGAGAATATTGGTGTTTGTAGCATTTGATGGCTCTGTGTTGGCCCTTCTTTCTATAGAATACTGTACTTGCGTCTAAAACTAACAAAATATAATTGTATATGTGTCTTTAAGATAAACTTCCCACAGAGGTCAATGAAAAGTGACATGTTTTTGACTAATTCTGATATTTCCATGGACGATCTATTTGGCTAATTGTGGGATTGCCTATGTGCGTTACGTCACTTGCAGCCTTTATCACACTTTTCATACGATGCCTAAACCTCCGGTATTTATTTTTGCCCAGCTGTGGTATTTCTGAAGAGAGTAGCGCTCTATGGACTGGCACTCCGCGTTTGAAATGCACGCAACATGCCATTTGAACTTATCTTAAGTTGAACCTGTTGTGTCCGGCATACTTGAAGAATAGACCAACCGTGTAAATATGCACGTGTCGTAGAAGGCAACATAAAAAATAAGATCCAAACCAACGTCAGGGCTTTCGTTTGGAGAGCGCCAAGGCTCCAGAAATTGCTACAAAACTTAAACGAATGGATAAACTTAAAAAGTCTCAGTGAACGGCTTACGGGGCCCCAGACCACAAGGTTAAGGGATTCGCGCCCGGTATGGGTGGGAAAGACGTGAATGGCCACCCAGATCAACATTTTTCCCGACCCTGGTTAAACTGGGATTTAAGGCAAGATGATGAAGATAAAAGCTGGTAAAGCTAAGGTTAACGTCAGTTTCCTCACCCGAAAGCGATATCAGTGACGGGCGAGCCCAGATGATGATTAAGTTGAACCTGTTACCTGTGTTTGAAGGCTACTGGGCATCCTACAACGTGCCGTTCTACCAGGACATCTACGACAGGAGCGGCTACCCAGAGGTCGTTGCTAAGCGAGGCACAGACTTCTCCTATCAGCTTGCTCCCCGTGCAAAGATCTTCAGGAGAGATGCAGGCAGCGTCCAGTCGTTCAAAGACATGATGGCCATCATGCGCTATAATGGTTTGTGATAAAAAAGCTAAGGTTAACGTCAGTTTTCTCACTCGAATGCGATGTCAGTGACGGGCGAGCCCAGGATTTGAACCCCGCACATACTGAACCGCGGTCGAGTATGTATGTATGCATGTATTTATGCATGTGCGCATAAATGTATGTGTGTATGGATGTGTGTATGTATATATGTATGTATGTATATGTATGTATGTGTGTATGCATGTGTGTATGTATGTGTGTATGTATGTATACATGTGTGTATGTATGCATGTGTGTATGTATGTGTGTGTGAACGTATGTATTTACATGTATGTGTGCATGTGTGTATGTGTGCATGTGTGTATGTGTGTATACATGTGTGATGTATGCATTTGTGCATATATGTATGTGTATATGTATGTGCATATGTATGTGTGTATGTATATATGTATGTATGTATGTGTGTATGTGTGTGTGCATGTGTGTGTATGTATGTATGTATATATGTATGTATGTATGTATGTATGTATGTATGTATGTATTATGTATATATGAGTGTAGGTATGTATGTATGTATGACATTGTATGTAATATGTATGTATGTATGTATGTGTGTGTGCATGTATGTATGTATGTATGTGTGTGTGTGTATGTATGTATGCATGTTTGTATGTATGCATGTATGTGCGTGTGTATACATGTATGTATGTATGTATATGTCTATGTATGTATGTGTATAGACTACAAGCATGACAACTACTCTGAAGGTAATGCCTGCAACACAATCTGTTGCCGTGGTGATCTGGTATCAGACAGCGACGCTTCTGAGCTTGTCTCTGGATGTTACGATACCAAGGTTTGATATCTCATTGTTATGATATCGTGGTTTGATATTTAATTGTTATGATACAGTTGTTTGTAGTGAAATTGATACTTAAAAAACGTAAATTGATTTCTCTCGATTGATTGATTGATTTAAGGTAATTGATTTCTCTCTATTGATTGATTGATTTAAGGTGATTGATTTCTCTCTATTGATTGATTGATTTAAGGTGATTGATTTCTCTCTATTGATTGATTGATTTAAGGTGATTGATTTCTCTCTATTGATTGAAGGTTATTGATTTCTCTCTATTGATTGATTGTCTTAAGGTGATTGATTTCTCTCTATTGATTGATTGATTAAAGGTGATTGATTTCTCGCTATTGATTGATTGATTTAAGGTAATTGATTTCTCGCTATTGATTGATTGACTTAAGGTAATTGATTTCTCGCTATTGATTGATTGATTGAAAGTGATTGATTTCTCTCTATTGATTGATTGATTTAAGGTGATTGATTTCTCGCTATTGATTGATTTAAGGTGTTTGATTTCTCGCTATTGATTGCTTTCTCTCTATTGATTGATTGACTCAAGGTGATTGATTTCTCTCTATTGATTGATTGATTTAAGGTGATTGATTTCTCTCTATTGATTGATTGATTTAAGGTGATTGATTTCTCGCTATTGATTGATTTAAGGTGACTGATTTCTTTATTGATTGATTTAAGGTGATTGATTTCTCGCTATGGATTGATTTAAGGTGACTGATTTCTTTATTGATTGATTGATTGAAGGTGACTGATTTCTCGATGGCCAAGCAGCTGAAGAGTTTGGTCATCAACGGCCCCACAACGAGTCACGACTTGCCTCCGTTCTCGTGGACTGGAAGATTCGCCAATCAGACTCACCTGGGTCTGCCTGAGAGATACAACTTTGACTGGCAGCCCATGTCTCCTCGACTGTGAAACCTCACCGCTGAGATGTGATGATGTCTGGGCAGGTTCTATACAGAGACGTCCCTGACATTGCCTTATGGCGTGGAACCGGACGTTAAATTCTTATTGATTGATTCTATACAGGTGGGGGAGGGGTTCAGTACTATACAGGTGGGGGGAGGAGTTTAGGTGCTCAGTGACTCTCGTGTCCTGCTGTTTTTATGTGACTTGATATTTTAGATTTCGCGGAAACGTAATACTTGATTAACCTTAATGAGAACCTAATGCTCTGTTGCTTACCAGATGGCTCTGTCAGAGACAATGCAAGTAACACAATTGTTCATATTACAAACATCAGCGCCTGCTATCTTTAAAAGTGATATGTTTTTAAGTCAGTTTTACACACATTGAGCTCGGTTATATGTAAATGATTTTATTTGGTTTAGAAAAAAAGTAAAGCTGTTGAGGTTGTATTGCATTATATGTTTAAAATTTGTGATTTTATATGAATAAACAAATTGTGGTGTTCGTATACAAGTAGACTCTGCTATAGCTACTAATTATGGTATTGCCGAATAAAGCTATGGCTCTTTGATGGTAGCCTCCTTTGTATTGTTATTTGTTTATCTAACAACATGCACGTTCCTATTGTTTGTATAATCTGCTCGTATAATCTGCACTGTGATGAACAAATAAATGATACTAAACGATGTATATCTGAGTGTATGACTACGAGTGTGTTGAATCATGTTCTCAAGCTTTATGTACTTATTTTAGCTCGTTATTCTCTATGAATTACCTCACAGTGTACTGCGAGACTGTCGTCTTTATTGCATTTACGAGCAGTACTACACTTTGCATTTGCACAATTGATGTCTACATTCATCATCATTAACTGTATTTTAGATACTTTGTTAAAAATCTACAATAATCTGAATCGAATAACCTGCATTATATTATTCTCCCAATCAAATGCAATTTTATTATTATTCAATAATTCTAAAATACCATATAGTTGAATTTATCGAACGCTTCATGAGCTTGTATGTTCACGCATGCTTCGAGAAATTGCTACTCAGTTTTATGTAAAGCAGTGGCGATGGTGATCTACTAAGCTTGTCTTACTCAGTTGCTAGCAATGCCCAATTATGTTTCTTGTTGAATTAACACAGAAAGCTTTTGCCTAACAGTGTTTAGCTCTATAACATTGCTTGCTTGTTCTGCTGTATAGCTGTATCTGCTGTATAGCTGCTGTGTAACATTTCTAGCATGTTATGCTAAGTGTTAATTATTATAAAAATTAATTATTTTAATATACAAGTAAATGCTCGTTTTTCGTAAGACAATTCTTTGTAATTAATTTCACAATAACGTATTTTGATTGCATTTTACTGTACTTGCCTTGTATACTTTGTTATTAACATCTACTTGATTGATATGTTTATATAATATGTTTATAATGCTTAAAGTTAAGGCTGTGTACGGTCCCCTAACAGAGAACTAGACCTGGAGAAAAAAAAGTATTTTATTAAATATAAATAAATGTTTATAATTTAAATTAATAGCAAACACTAATCTAGTTATTTAATTACATATAAATGTACAATGGCGACGCTTGTATCCCATGTACCATGCAGTATCCGACAGTCTCATCTGCCAGCCTCTGAGGTTTGTGATTGGCTGATATACCAGTCCGGCAAGAAGGCATAATCAGATTGCGGCGATGCTAACTTACCCGTGATTGGTTGAAACGGCTGCCAATTAAACACGTACAGTGCTCTGAAATAGAAATTCAATATATTTATATACATTTTTAAAATATTTTGTAATTATTCTGTGCTCGCCGGCAAAACAAACTAGAAAGCTCTGTTAGTGATTTACAGACCATTCTATTTATTTTATTTCATTCTATTTTATTTTCATTCTACTGTGAACCTGTACAAACAACACTGGGTGATAAAAAAAATGGTTGGATGACATGATGTCTACAATAAAAGAAGATAAATTAAATAAAGAGAAAAATGAAATGAAAAAGAAATTCGTATGTGTTATAATTACTGTATATTTGTACTCTAATAACAGTGTTATCAGAGTACAACACGTTTAAATATTTCAATAGAATAACATTGGAGAACTCGTTACTTCTTTTAATAGAATACCATTAGGAAACACGTTACATATTTTATAATAACAGTGCACAATACGCTATATTTAAAGAGAATAACACTGTAGAACACAATACATATTTTGGTATTAGAATACCGGTATAGAACACATTATAAATGTTAACACGTCCAACCTGTCGTGATCTAGTTCAACCACTCTTTTGATATGATGTAGAAATGAATTGAGAAAGTTAAATGCAACGTCTGCCGACCAATCAGCAACGTCCTAACAACATGAAATAATAATAATAGCATCACTCACGTCGTAGCATAAAGAATATTTAAAAGAGTAATATGATTAACACTTGCACTGCATTACATACAGATCCATGACATCAGCTTAGGCTGAGGAAATCTGCATTAAATCTCTTCATCAGTAGCAATACTAGTAGCTATTTTAAACCATTAGTATAAATAATGGCTATACTCATAGCTATAATAGTAGCAATATTAGTAGTTATACTAGTAGTTGTACTAGTAGTTATACTAGTAGCTATACTAGTAGTTATACTAGTAGCTATACTAGTAGTTATACTAGTAGCTATACTAGTAGTTATACTAGTAGTTATACTAGTAGCTATACTAGTAGCTATACTAGTAGTTATACTAGTAGCTATACTAGTATAACTACTAGTATGACTACTAGTATAACTACTAGTATAACTACTAGTATAACTACTAGTAGTTATTGTAGTAGTTATACTAGTAGCTACATGAGTGGCTACAATAGTAGTTATATGGTAGTTATACTTGTAGAATTAAAGAAAACGTTAACATTTCAAGCCTGTCTTAAAGAATGTTAGAATAATTGTATTAAGTATATAGAAGTTTATTAGAACCAAAGTAAAAAAATAATAAGAAAATAAAAGTGCAATAGATGCTCGATGTGTAGTGTATTCAGACAAATCGATCCATCTGAGACTTGAGCTAATAGAGAGTGCTATATATAAGCAATCTGTTCTACATAATAAAAATATTTTAACACTCATATCTTTAAACTTTGCACTGATCATTTCGTTGCTACACACCATATGAAATCTCAAACTACAAGTATGAGGTATATTTAATTTACTTAAGAGTTAAAGTTTTAGATCAGATTAAAGAACTACAAATATTCAAATATGACTTCTTGTTGAATCACAGATATCACTCTCACTATTGTCATACCTCACAAAATTTAGGAATCTCGGTTGTACGGAAGTTTTGGAGTTCTCTTACGATGCCCAAATCATCACGGAAACCACAGACAATTTCACTGATGCCAATCAGAAACGACTGCGCCCACCACTTTAACAGCTTGAACCTAAACAATAACAACAACAACAACAGCTTGAACCTAAACAACAACAACAACAACAGCTTGAACCTACTCAACAACAACAACAACAACAGCTTTTACCTACACAACAACAACAACAACAGCTTGAACCTACACACCACTTACACAACATCAACAGCTTGAACCTAAACAGCAAGCCTTGCATCTCTAGCGGTGTAAATCATCCCTATTAGGATGGTTGAATTTGTAGCACACATACCTGGCCAGCAGCTTTCCACGGGTTCGCATCCTAACTATACCATATGGACTCAGTTCAAACAGGTCATAAAGGCGCTTAGACGTTACATTAGCTACGGCTATGCCAAATGCAGCTTTACAAGCTAATGGGTTTTCCAGTGAAGCCGGCACTGCGGTGCACACTATACCATACTCTGGCAATCACTTTTTCTAGACAACCATTCTGCAGAAACTGTTCATATTTGTTTTGGAAATTTTTTTCATAAATAGTGTTGTTCACAGTTTATAGCTCTGATATCTGGTTAAGAGAGATGTTCAGTGAAAATCAAGTAGTGAACTTCGCAAATTCATATTGTTCCTAATAAAAAATTAAGCCATAATGATCTCCGCCAGCAATCATTAAAATATCGTTTTATTTTCACTGTAATAAATTTTCTTTTAATATAAAATTAATACACTATTCCAAATCGATGTTGATCAGTGAGGTTTTTTGATGTACTATAAAAGAAATTATGTCAGTGAATTTATTTGTGAAATAGGTTGATCATAAAATAAACCTTTTGAAAGAATTCATCTGTCGCTGATTATCAATGAGTCTGCTTGTCTTCAGCTCTATATACCTTCTGTTATCAGCAACGTCACAGCAGTCAACCTCTCCTCCAAACACTACACAGTGGTACACAGATCAACTGACTCTATGTTATCAGCAACGTCACAGCAGTCAACCTCTCCTCCAAACACTACACAGTGGTACACAGATCAACTGACTCTATGTTCTCAGCAACGTCACAGCAGTCAACCTCTCCTCCAAACACTACACAGTGGTACACAGATCAACTGACTCTATGTTATCAGCAACGTCACAGCAGTCAACCTCTCCTCCAAACACTACACAGTGGTACACAGATCAACTGACTCTATGTTATCAGCAACGTCACAGCAGTCAACCTCTCCTCCAAACACTGCACAGTGGTACACAGATCAACTGACTCTATGTTATCAGCAACGTCACAGCAGTCAACCTCTCCTCCAAACACTGCACAGTGGTACACAGATCAACTGACTCTATGTTATCAGCAACGTCACAGCAGTCAACCTCTCCTCCAAACACTACACAGTGGTACACAGATCAACTGACTCTATGTTATCAGCAACGTCACAGCAGTCAACCTCTCCTCCAAACACTACACAGTGGCACACAGATCAACTGACTCTATGTTATCAGCAACGTCACAGCAGTCAACCTCTCCTCCAAACACTACACAGTGGCACACAGATCAACTGACTCTATGTTATCAGCAACGTCACAGCAGTCAACCTCTCCTCCAAACACTGCACAGTGGCACACAGATCAACTGACTCTATGTTATCAGCAACGTCACAGCAGTCAACCTCTCCTCCAAACACTACACAGTGGCACACAGATCAACTGACTCTATGTTATCAGCAACGTCACAGCAGTCAACCTCTCCTCCAAACACTACACAGTGGCACACAGATCAACTGACTCTAGTTATCAACTGACACCACTCAACTCCCTCCAAACCACTACACAGGGCACAAAGATCAACTGAATTAGGTATCAGCAACCCGTCACAGCAGGCAACCTATCCTCCAAACACTACACAGTGGCACACAGATCAACTGACTCTATGTTATCAGCAACGTCACAGCAGTCAACCTCTCCTCCAAACACTACACAGTGGTACACAGATCAACTGACTCTATGTTATCAGCAACGTCACAGCAGTCAACCTCTCCTCCAAACACTACACAGTGGTACACAGATCAACTGACTCTATGTTATCAGCAACGTCACAGCAGTCAACCTCTCCTCCAAACACTACACAGTGGTACACAGATCAACTGACTCTATGTTATCAGCAACGTCACAGCAGTCAACCTCTCCTCCAAACACTACACAGTGGTACACAGATCAACTGACGCTATGTTATCAGCAACGTCACAGCAGTCAACCTCTCCTCCAAACACTACACAGTGGTACACAGATCAACTGACTCTAGTTATCAGCACGTCACAGCAGTCAAACCTCTTCCAAACACTACACAGTGGTACACAGATCAACTGACTCTATGTTATCAGCAACGTCACAGCAGTCAACCTCTCCTCCAAACACTACACAGTGGTACACAGATCAACTGACTCTATGTTATCAGCAACGTCACAGCAGTCAACCTCTCCTCCAAACACGACACAGTGGTACACAGAGCAACTGACTCTATGTTATCAGCACGTCACAGCAGTCAACCTCTCCTCCAAACACTACACAGTGGTACACAGATCAACTGACTCTATGTTATCAGCAACGTCACAGCAGTCAACCTCTCCTCCAAACACTACACAGTGGTACACAGATCAACTGACTCTATGTTATCAGCAACGTCACAGCAGTCAACCTCTCCTCCAAACACTACACAGTGGTACGCAGATCAACTGAAACCATCGTTCATGACAATATCCCACACCATCAACAATGTAGAACTTCACGTAATTTTTGGACGGGGGATTTAGCGCACTTGGCTTCATTGATAGGAAAAATATATATGACATTTCTGACTCGTAGAATTACTATGTAAATGTCAGAGAGATGAACATAAGTGAACGCAGAATTTAAACAACTCTTAACAAGATTAGAATGCACGACGCGACAGAGCTCAAGAGTTTGTTAAGCCACCTACCAAGAGAGTGTTGTTCCAGGCGTGTTCTAACCACTGAGACGAAGGCCTTGTTGGTGTTGACAGGTTCTAACGTGTTGGGGGGCACGGCGGGGGATCCTGCAGCACAACGGCTAACTTACAATACCCAGCAACGATTCAAATGAGAGAGAGATTAATAATAACAATAATAGTAAAAGATTTAATGCAGTCTGCTTCAGCAATTCTTTAGGCAGCTAGATGACCTCTAGTACCGGGCGGCGATTCAGCACGTATTGCTCGAATCGTTATCAAACCTCAGGTTCTTTACACCCGGGGTACAATAGTAATATAAAAAATAATCAATAAATCAATAAGAGTTTAACGTCCGGTTCCTTGCCATACGGCAATGTCAGGGACGTCTCTTGCGAACATTTTATGACAATAAAGGTTTAACGTCCATTTCCTCATCCAAGGATGATGTCAGGGACGTCCCACAGCACACATCACTACAGATCAATTCACCCAGACCAATCTGCAAAAGAAATGTGCTCAGGAGAAGTAAGGTCCTAAACGAAAGCCGGTCCGGTGATCAAAAATGGTCAGGGTAGATTGATTATGCCTACGGTGTGAAAAAGAACAAGAAAACTGATTTTCATTCATATCAGAGACAGTCATTCCCTTAACTGAACAGATTACTACTCTGAGATGTGAGAACTATATTCAGTGGCATTTACGTAAGTCAGTAAAAATGACTAATGCAGTTATTAAAGGATAATGACTAGATAGCAAACGTTAAAGACTTGAACTATGACATCAATGTGGAAGAGATAAAAGTGTCATAGTTCACCTGTTCTAGATCATGCCTAATAAACTAATTCTTTTTCTCATAGTTCACGTGTTCTAGGTCATGCCTAATAAACTATTTCTTTTTCTCATAGTTCGCGTGTTCTAGGTCATGCCTAATAAACTATTTCTTTTTCTCATAGTTCACGTGTTCTAGGTCATGCCTAATAAACTATTTCTTTTTCTCATAGTTCACCTGTTCTAGGATCTTGACTATTAAACTAGCAACATCCTCTTCACATTTAGTTCACAACCTTTGATGATTAGTATTTGGACTTTTGCAGCATATTTAGGCTCAGTAAATACAAAATTACGTAGGCACATATTTACATATTTCAAACACATTTTAATGACAGGATCCAAGGAGACTAAATTAAGCTAAAGCTAAATGCTAAAAAGCTCATTTTAACATCCGTTTCCTCATTCGAAATCAATGTCAGTGACGGGCAAGCCCAGGATTTGAAACCCCGCACATACCGATCAGCGATTGAATATCTTAACAACATCGCCATTGGCTCCAGCCAATTTTGTATTGTTATTTGTTTATCTAACTACAAGCAAGTTCCTATTGTTTGTATAATCTGCTCTGTGATGAACAAATAAACGATACTAAACTATAAAAGAAATATATATTAATGCTTATATATTTTACATAATCAACAGTAATACATTAAATTAGACATTTTGGGTCTATACAGTACAACGAATAAGATCTCACCGCTGGTCACGTACTGCTCAAACTTAACACCTCCATAGGTCATCAGTCTTTCTCGCTCCTCTTCAGCTGGTGACCTTGAAGTGTCCTTCACCTTCACGTCGTATTCGCACAGATATATTGTTCCACTGAACCGCGCTGCCACCAAACACCAGCCCTCTCTCCGCTCAAACGGAGTGCACAGGAGCTTGGTCATCAGTCCCCTCCAGCTGATAAAATCAGTGCACAATGAGAACGGCCTACTGGTGCGGTGACTGGCGTCGAAGGGTTTCGTGGTGTTCTTGTTGCTGCTACATTTGATGTGACTAGATGCTACAGTGATGCCGTGGTTGCTGCTACTTCTACATTCACTGCTCTTAGAGCTTCCTGTATCAGTCCCATTACTTATCCTACCACTGTTGTCAGTCCCATTGCCTATCTCACCACTGGTTGTAACATTGTCACTAACACTGGAAAAGGTGCTGATATCCCTACTAATATTCGAGGCACCGATAGTACCAGTATAGCGAGAATCTTGGCTATTCGTAATACTCGAATCTACGGCAGATGTCATGTCATTACTGGAAACGCTTGTACTTCTATCAACAGCGTTGTCAGGGATAACATTGCTGTTATCACTGCTACCATCATTACCACAGCTAACATCACCCGTGGCATTATCTACTACGTTGTTCTGGTTTCTACGCCAGGCAGACTCAGCTAACTTCTCTTTGCCTGGGTGGTTAGTGTCGCCAGTCTGGGGTGCGACGAGAAATTTGTGTCGGTTGAGCAGCACCCATCTGAGAAGAGTGTCGATTCTCTCAGGAACGCTCTCGTCACGATTGATACAAGTCTCGAACCCTTCCTGCAGGTCTAAGCTCAATGTCTCTGCTTTACTACACGAGCTGCCATCTGTTAAGATTAAATTGGTAGTGTAATAGAAATTTTTTGTATTTCAGTCTCAAATAGACTCTGCTTTAGCTACTAATTATGGTATACCGAACAGAGCTATGGCTCTTTTATGGTAGCCTATTTTGTATTTGTTTATCTAATTACATGCACGTTCCTATTGTTTGTATAATCTGTGCGGTGAAGAACAAATAAACAATACTAAATGATAAAAAAGATTTAATAAAAAAATACCTGAGTCGGAGGTAAACACTGATTGACATATTAGATATATAGCAACAATCAAATTTAAATATTAAAGTACATCTATGCTAATAACATTTGTCAAACTATCGATACTTAAAAGGTTCCAGATCAAGACCTTGGACAGAATTAAGATTATGAACACAGAGCACATATGGATTGTACATTCCTCAAAATTATTTGATAATTTCTGGATAGCAACAGCTAGCACATAAATCAGCAACGAATGAGGGTAGAATTTAGAAGAGAAATATAAAGATATATTTAGAAGCTATAAAATTTAAAAGTGAAAACCTTATTTGTTACTAATAAAAATTCCTACATTAACAAAGCCA
Source organism: Enchytraeus crypticus (assembly GCA_905160935.1). NCBI lineage: Eukaryota > Metazoa > Annelida > Clitellata > Enchytraeida > Enchytraeidae > Enchytraeus > Enchytraeus crypticus. The sequence continues at coordinate 1,163,545 of CAJHZI010000453.1, read as the reverse complement.
TTTAGACTTTCCAGTCATTATCGTTCTCTGAAATTACGGCCGTTTTACCATGACAATATACTAAGTAACTATTCTAAATGTATCTCTAGTGCTTAGAGACTAGAGCTTATAAAGTCCCACTATCTTCCGAATTTAAATAAAGACAAATTATATTGAAATAGATCTAAATATTCATTCATTTAGATTTTTAGAAATAGATTTTTATTTATTCATTTATTCAGTTATAACATCAAAAAGGTCATACAAAAAATGAATGAATGCAAAAAGTAAAAGACTAGATGGTAGATTGATACACAAATATATAAAATACCTCTTCTGCAGCGCGGATCAAAGAAGTATTTTAACTGAGACCTGTCGTGACGAAAGTCTCGCTTGTCATCCAGAGAAAAACTTCCTATCTCCACCGGACGTCGCAGGTAAGGAAAACTGCCGGAGTACTTATTCCTCGATCCAACAGGAAAACTGGGCAGACACTGCTCATCATCAATGCGTCTCTTCTTAGCGGCAGCTATTCAGTAACAAAGAATTCATAATCCTCGTTTTCACATGTCCCACATTTATTAATTTGTTTTTTTGTCCCACATTAATTTATTTGTTAATTATTAATTTGCTGGGCTAATTCTCACACTGTTTCCTTTGCCTTGAAAATTTCAAGGTAATTCTTTAACAAATTCTACTGAATAGATCGGTAAAAGCACATCCTGTATCAAATAGTGGATCTAATTATAAGGTACATATAGATACAAATTATATGAAAATCTCCATTTATTCATTTATGGTTTTACGGAGTAGTCTAATCAGTGAGCTATTTTATCTTTGCCGTACATAATAAAAGTATTGTAGAAACTATAATCCTAAAATAATTTATGTAATTGACTAAAGTTACCTAAGATCGAGATAAAATAAAAGTAACTCTTTATATAGGGCATGTCTACAAGTGCAGGCATATTAACGCTCGCTACATGAGATACTGATCAAACTTTTAGCACTGTTGATAGCATGGAAAGGAAAGATACTTAGTCCACTGTTACACTTTACTGCATGGTCGTAAAAATGTCTATTTATCACGTGCGTTTATTAAAAGCATCAGTTAAATAAGAATAATATACTGATATTCTTACGACTATATCTCAAGTTGCCTGCACAGTTATCCATATCCAGTGATCAAAGTTCCAGCGCTGTAATATTTTCCAAAGATGCACAAATAGCAAAACCTTAAAACTTAACTGCAATCTTGACTAGCGCAAGAATATTGGTGATTACAATAGCAATCACGGGTTCTTTCGTACCATAACAGAATTACGAAAATTTCAGAGTTCTTACGAAGTTTAGAAGATAGACATACCAGAGGGGATTTAATTCAAGTGTTTAAAATAATTGAAGGTTTTGACAATATCGAATGTGGACAATTTTTAAAATTATCTGATTATGCTAGAACTAGAGGGCATAGATTCAAAATAATAAAGGTTAGATCCAGATTAGAGGTTAGAAGAAACTTTTTCAGTCAGAGAGTTATCAATATATGAAACGTGCTACCTCAGTATGTAGTAGAGGCAGAGACAGTGAATGCTTTTAAGAATAGGCTAGATAAGTATTGGAAAGAAATACATTGAATTGATAAATTGTTTGTTTGTTTTGTGTAGATAGGCTGATTAGTTGCACACCACATGGGGGTATTTGGTTTCTAGGTATTCATGAGTGTGGGTAAGGCTTGTATGTGTATGTAGGTGTGGGTAAGTGTATGCACATGTGTGTATGTCTTTGTATGTTTGTGCATATATGCGTGCATGTATTGTAATGTATGACTATATTTTGCAAATTGTGGATATGCCTAGTATGTAGTTATATGCATGCTTGCATATTTTTGTCTGTAAGGTAGATGTGTGTATGTACAAGTGAGTGTATTCTATGTGTATATATGTAGGTGTATGTGTAATTGTGTATGTGTGTATATATGTATGTGTATGCATATATGTATATGTGTATGTGTGTATATGTGCATATATGTGTGTATATGTGTATGTATGTACATATGTGTATGTATGTGTGTATATATATGTATGTGTGTATGTATGTGTATATGTTCGTGCATGTATATGTATATATTTGTATGTATATGTGTGCATATTTATGTGTGTATCTGTATATATATATATATATATATATATATATATATATATATATATATATATATATATATATGTGGATGTGGGGTATGTATGTATGTATGTATATGTATATACATGTAAGTATTTGAGTGTTTCAATGTATTTATGTATGTGTATATGTGCAAATGCGTGTGTGGGTGTGTATGCATGAACATGTATGTAAACATGTATTGGTGCATATATGTATGTGTATTTGTTCATAGTTGTATACCTGTGCGTAAGTTTATACATGAGCTGGTTATGTGTGTGTGTGGTTTGTTGGTGAATTTTTAGTTTTTTCTTATGTTCTTCTTTTGAAGCCTATCAACTTGTCAAGGTTGGTATCTTTTTTTCCTTTACGGTCTCTATAACATAACATAACATAACAGTTTCTGAGTCAGAAAGCAAATTATTGCTTGTTTAAGACTCATTAAAATACAATAAAAACTAAAAAATTAGACCTACACAATTAACTAACAGAAAGCATAAAGCCCCCTATACATGTACTTAACTAACACAATATAACACAATATACATATTTAGGCTAGATATGATATTAAACAGTGTTTAGAGAAAAGCAAGGTAAACAGCTATTTGAATGAAAAAAATAGCTTTTTCTTCTGTTTTAGACCTAGCTTAATGACACATATCTATACAACCTAAAATACCTAATTAGGGTCTACTATCTAACAAGTAATTTTACACATTGGGCAATATTACAGCCACTTCTTATACTTATCGTACAAATTTTTAAATTGATTTATGAATTTTGCTTCTACAGCTTCCTCTGGAAGCTCATTCCAGCTATTAATAATTCTCTGCCTAAAAAAGTTTTTACGTAAATCTAATCTACTTCTAGGTTTAACAAGTTTGTATTTACGACCTCTAGTTCTGCAGCTATTAGTTAAATTAAACTAAGTGTTGTAATCAACCTTACTAAATCCCTTTAGAATTTTGAACACTTCTATCAGATCTCCCCTAGCTCTTCTCTCTTTCAGAGTTACTAATCCTGTATATTTTAGTAGGTTTTCATAACTAAAATTCTTGCACTCTTTAATCAGTTTTGTCGCTCTAGCCTGTACTTTCTCTAATTTATCTATATCTGTTTTTAGATAAGGACACCAAGCTTGGACACAATACTCCAGTTTAGGCCTAACCAATGATTTATATAATTTTACTATTATATCTTTTCTTTTGCTGGTCATAGTTCTTTTAATCAAACCTAGAACAGAATTCGCACTGTTAGCTACTTTATTAACTTGTTCTCTAAACTTTAATGACTTATCCACCAATACACCTAGATCTTTTTCACTATTGGTCAACTTTAGTATTGTGTGGTTTAGAACATAATTAGTATTTAAACTATTTTTACCCAAATGCATTACTTTACATTTATCAATATTGAATTCCATCTGCCAGATATTAGACCAATTTTGTATTTTTACTATATCATCTTCTAATATTCTAACATTATGAACATTGTTAACACTTTTTGAAATTTTTGAATCGTCCACAAATTTACTAAATTTAGATAGAATTTCTTCATCTATATCATTTATATATATTATAAATAATAGAGAGCCCAGCACAGATCCCTGCAGCACACCACTTTTAACATCAGCCCATTCAGAAAACTCACCCTCAATGCACACTCTTTGTCTTCTATTTGTCAACCAACTCTCTATCCATCTTAGTATATTACCTGTTATACCATGTGCCTCCAACTTTTTAATTAATCTCTTATGCGGAACCTTGTCGAAAGCCTTTGCGAAATCTAAATACAGAACATCCACACAATTTCTTTTGTCTAGTTCTTAGATACTGCCTCAAAGAAGTCCAATAAATTAGTGAGACAGGAACGTCCACTAGTAAAGCCATGTTGACTATTTCTTATTAGCTTATTTACTTATAGAAAACTAGTAATTTTATCCTTATTGAGGCTCTCAAAACCTTTCCTAATAATACTTGTAAGACTGATAGGTCTATAGTTTTCTGCTTTGTCCTTTGCACCTTTCTTATGCATTGGTACAATTATAGCCTCCCTAAAATCCTGAGGGACAAACGCTGTCTTTAGACTAGAGTTAAATAGCGTTACAAGGCTTGGAGCCAACTCTTCACTAAGTTCCATCAGCATTTTTGCATGTATCTCATCTGGACCTGGACTCTTGTTTACATGTAGTGATTTCAATTTTTGCATCATAATAGTATCGTTTATGTCAATATCATGCAATGATTCATCAATACTGCCCTGAAAAACTTTGCATGGCACTGGCATATTTGTCACATTTTCCTCTACGAAAACTGTACTAAAATACTTATTTATCTATGTATAGAGGTACGAAATTACGACGAAGACTGGTGTTACAAGTCTTTGTGACTTCCTTAACCAGTATAATTATGTTAAGTTAAGTCAGTGTAACTTTATGTTCAGATCAACAACAAAACAATAAGAGCGATAAAGTCAACATTTGCGATAAACTTTTGTTTTGTAAACAAAAACCAATTTTTCGGTTTTCACCTTCTTTTAGGAAACCTGTGCTATATTTTATTACAAAGCATCATCATCATCTTCCCCTAAATCCCATTTAAACCATGGTCGGGATACGAATAGACTTTCTCCAGTTTGAAGTTTATCCATTCGTTTAAGTTTTGTGGCAATTACTGGAGCCTTGGCGCTCACTAACCGAATGCCCTGTCTGACGTTGGTATGGATCTTAGTGCTTTGGTCGCCTTCTACGATACGTGCAGTCACCGGTTGGTCAAATTCTTCAAACGACCCGGACACAACACGGGGAACCCGGACACAACACGGGGAACCCGGACACAACACGGGGAATATTATTTTTTCCATAGCAATAAACTTAAATTTATAAGTGAAATATCTCAAGTTACTTTAAGATAATTCTCATCTCTAGTCATTAGGATGATTGATGCATACTATTTGTGACAAACTACTTAATCTAGACTCCTAGTTTTTACCTAATTATGTAATTGTAACTTTAGAATGAATTTTTAGTAAGAAATGTATTGTATAGCTAGAATTACTTATTGATCATTAAAGTTTGACCCCGTAATTTTGTAAGTAAAAAAAAGTAAACACGCATTATAGTGAAATGATCAACTATGTTGATATCTATCACTTTTTAACACCACATGTTTAATCCGTTAGGCAATTTTATCCATTTTCCGTATAACCAGTGCAGTGAATGTCCGAGATTTTATTCTCAGATCAGCGCGTCTGGGATTCGAACCCACGAGGGCTCAATTCACCCCAGGATCTGTCATTTAAAACTTCATGACGTTATCCATTGCGCTAGTGAGACATTCAATAATAAGTAATAGAAGTATTAAAACTATATTAATGAAAAAATTGTTTTAGACCTACAAAATATTTGTTACAATTATTAACTTAATTTAAAATTGTACTAGACCTATAAATTATTTATGAATCCCATCCTGTTTTAAGTTTAACTTCGTAAATTTTACTACTTGATAACTTATGGCAACCAAATGGCAGTTTTAGGTCTTAGCTTAGTCATCTATGGTTGACTTCAGACTAATGTAGATGGCAGAAATCGATCTATAGCCCTATTATGCAATACTGCACCTCTCTCGATCCTATTCATATTTCTTCGACTCTCTTATTCGCGGAACTCGTCAAATTTACATTTATATAAAAAAACTAGCACTGCACAGTACGTATGGCAGGTAGTATATCTAAACTGTTAATGATAGATCCTAATGCGAATTAAAATCTTGCGGTTCGAATCCCAGCCGCGCTGAACAGAGAATAAAACCTCTGACATTCACAAGCTGTTTGTAGAAGCATGAACTAAATTGCCTATTGGTTACAGCATAAGCTACTATGCATGTTAGATGATCATTTCACTATAATGTATGATTAACTGCATGAGTCACGTAGCTAGATTATACAGTAAACAACAAATTAAAATTTCCTGGATCGATTCCCCTCTAGGGGATAATCTTTTTAAAAGATTTACTTTTAATCCTGCTACTCTCTGGAATAGTAGGCCCTAATTCCTATTGTAGTATTGAATTGTTCACTTTTCTCAATTTAACCAAGAAAGGAATAATTAATTATCTAAAAAGAAACAAAGGACTATATTATACAATGTACATCAAGCATGTCATATCAAGCAATACGCAGACCCAGTGAAGCCATTATAATACTATTTTAATATGATAGAACACTTGGATAGAAAGAAACAAAACTTTATGAAATATTTACAGAACAGTTTCTTGCTGATGCAAGCAAACATCATTACATAAACAGTCACTATCGTTCATGCAGTATGTAATCACCAGTAAATTACGCAGGCACTCGTGCTCCAATGACTAATCCATGTCTCTGACCACCCAAACAGATTTATTAGACAAGAATACTACTACTACTAATAATAATAAAGGTTTAACGTCCGTTTCCTCATACAAGGATGATGTCAGGGACGTCCCCCATCACATGTCACCATAAAGTCTATCAGATATATCTACCAAAAATGATAGATCGATAGATAGATAGATAGATAGATAGATAGATAGATAGATAGATAGATAGACAAACAGACAGACAGATAGATAGATAGAGAGATAGATAGATAGATAGATAGATAGATAGATAGATAGATAGATAGATAGATAGATAGATAGATAGATAGATAGAGAGAGAGATAGATAGATAGACAGACTGACAGATAGATATATAGATAGAGAGATAGAATAGATAGAAATTTTTTATTTTCACGAAATCATAAAGACAATACAATATGCAAAATCAACTGGAAAAAGGTCATACAGGCTCAACGGCTCTGATGCATACCCTTAAGGCTACAATTATTTTAAAACATTTCGGAGTACGCACTTGCATAAGTTTCATCAATATGGAATTAATAGATTTATTGATGCAGAATAGCAAACTTCAATGTTTTAAGGTAACAATCTCTCCACTGTATTCTTGAAAATACACATATAAAACAACGTTTGTCAAAATAATTCATAATAGGAAATATCAACTTTAATGGAAAAAATCCGGATATGTGATAGCTAGAGTATATGGAGAAACCTTTCAAGCAACACTACAAACTACAGTAGCGCCCAATGTAATTTGATTACCAGAACTCTAGACTACATAATAAGACTCAAGTAAAGTGTCAGAAACAGAAAAATCAAGACGATATAACAACACCAAATCGTTAGGAGTTCCACAAAGCATTTGACTTTGTTAGACTTGACTTTTACGCAATAGTTCCTTTAAACAGCCGTAAAATCCTCTGATCTCAGCTGCATGACACAAGAGCTTGTTTAAAGTACTTAGTGGGACGGGAAATTAGAGTACAAAGTAGAAAAGACAGTAAAAGACAACGACGGAAAGATATAAGCTAAACTGAAATACTGCGCAAATTTAATGCCTTAATACTGTATGTTTTAAACTTCGAAGTTTACAATCCTTTAATAAATCTATTCTCAATCACTACCATGACGTTTTCGATGGTAATGCCAACTCTTGGCCAAACATAAATGTTACTAAAATTTTATAATCTTCAGGATCACAGAATGAACATTGTTAGGGAGAGCCACAAAGAGGTACAGAAAGAAAATAAAGTAAAAAAGAAGAAAGAAATTAAAGTATTCCCTTCATTAAGACGCACTATTATCCATAATTCACAGGTGATTCTAATTGTAAACGAACGATTCCTCGCACATTTTCAGACACATATAACATTTGGTATTAGTGTATATTAACAAAACTCCCTTTACAACGAGACGAGTCGTTAGAACAGCAGCTATAATAAATGGTTGGGACTGACGCTAGTTACACTGGTAACTGAGATTCAAATTAAGAATTTGAAATCCAGCCAATGGACAAAGTAATATACACATAATAGTAAAGAAAAAATTGACATACAAACGTAAATTAGTATAATTTAAAAAGTTATAGGTACTGTAAATAGTCATAAGACAATAACGACAAAACAGCTGAGACATTTTTTTAAGAAAATATGATGTATCACATTCACAGCAATCTCAAGATAATCTTACACATTGACTATACCAGCAGACCATTGCATTCATTCACTCAAGAAATCAGACATCTACGTCCTAAATGTCTGTAAATTAATAAATTAGAAAAAAGAAAATATCAAACGCTCAACCGAATACTGACAAAATTGTTATACACTGTAAAATAGCGATTACAATGTGAATATAAGCGATGCAACAAAATATTGTCCTAGTAGGACAATTCTTTTTTACTTTCATTTCAGCCACATGTGGAAATGATATCAGTATAAATTAAACTAACTACAGATTTAATATAAATTAAGGGATTAGATTTTAATTCGACATATGCAAACCATTATTTGAAAGGAAACGCACAATTACTGGCTATATATAGATAAATATATAGATTCCAAAATGATTTCTCACATATTTCTGACAGCGAACATAAGAATCACATTGCTCTGTCAGCAGGTTTCTGACTGTTAACATAAGAATCACATTGCTCTGTCAGCAGGTTTCTGACTGTTAACATAAGAATCACGTTGCTCTGTCAGCAGGTTTCTGACAGTTACCATAAGAACCACATTGCTCTGTCAGCAGGTTTCTGACAGTTAACATAAGAATCACATTGCTCTGTCAGCAGATTTCTGACAGTCAACATAAGAGCCACATTGTTCTGTCAGCAGGTTTCTGACAGTCATCATAAAAATCACATTGCTCTGTCAGCAGGTTCCTGACAATTAAAATAAGAATCACATTGTTCTGTCAGCAGGTTTCTGACAATCAACATAAGAGCCACATTGTTCTGTCAGCAGGTTTCTGACAGTCATCATAAAAATCACATTTTTCTGTCAGCAGGTTTCTGACAGTCAACATAATAATCACATTGCTCTGTCAGCAGGCTTCTGACAATCAACATAAGAATCACATTGCTCTGTCAGCAGGTTTCTGACAAGACGTTCCAGAACATACAGAGAGCTGCAGCAGACGTTTGTTCATGGCCTGCAAGACTTTAGGATCGACCTCGTGGGCTATGTTCTTCAGCTGATGGGGGTCAGCCTTCAAGTCATAGACCTCTATGAAGTTCTACAAGAGAAAAATTAACATATTTATAATCAAACTCTTACTGAGGAATATAGATAAATATCTAATAAAATTACCTAGTATAAAGTTCTACAAGAGATATATCAACAATCAATCAAACTCTTCCTGAGAAATATAGATAATTCTCTAACAAAATTACAGAGAGATGCACAATGAGATGAGCAGAGAGATGCAGAGAGAGAGAGAGAGAGAGAGAGAGAGAGAGAGAGAGAGAGAGAGAGAGAGAGACAGAGAGAGAGAGAGAGAGAGACAGAGAGAGAGAGAGAGAGAGGGAGAGAGAGAGATACAGAGAGAGATGCACAGAGAGAGATGGGTTACCTCAGCATCATTGAACTCGCAGTACATCATGTTGAGGGATGAGCTGATAGTCCTCACACAGCCGTATGTGTTGTTCTGTGCGTCCTCACACACACAGTCAGGAAAACATTGCTACACATAACACATAACACTGCTACACTTAACACATAACACTGCTACACATAGCACTGCTACCCATAACTCTGCTACACATAACACATAACACTGCTACACATAACACGTAACTCTGCTACACATAACACATAACATTGCTACACATAACACTGCCTCACATAACACAACACAGCTACACATGACACTGCTACACATAGCACTGCTACACATAACACATAACATTGCTACACATAACATTGCTACACATAACAAATAACATTGCTACACATAGCACAAACTATAGCTACACATAGTCTGTCTTAAGCGCACCCAAAATGGAAACAATAGAAAACACAATTACTAAAGTCCGTCAAATTAAATACAGCTCCACAAACCATCGACAGATACTAACAGAAACATTCTGATTACTGAGAGAGGGGCATTCAGTGATACTAACAGAAACATTCTGATTACTGAGAGAGGCACTCAGTGGTACTAACAGAAACATTCTGATTACTGAGAGAGGGGCACTCAGTGATACTAACAGAAACATTCTGATTACTGAGAGCACTCAGTGATACTAACAGAAACATTCTGATTACTGAGAGCGGGGCACTCGGTGACCTTTGTCGTATACTCTCCGGTGTGCTCCACTAGGAAGTCACTCCGCCAGGGCGAGGGGTCAAAGGTCACGCTGTTACCCTGGGCGCCAGTCTGGTTCAACAGCAGCACTTTAAACGACCTGCCGTCAACGTGGAAAGGGGGCGTGGCCGATCCTGCTAGGTCCATGAATGTGGGCGCGAAATCTATGTTTAGCACCACTTCCTGTAATAAAATAAACAAACGGCAAATGCTCAAAGAAGCCGTTACCTGGATTAAAGCATACGCTAAATAAATAAATAAATCTTCTTCCCTTATATCTCAGTTTATCTCAGTTTAACAACGGTTGGGACTACTAATTTAAAACAAACTAATAGAATTTATATAATAATTAAATAATTAAGGAAAAGAATTTAATTATATACTTTGTCTAAGATAAAATTTAAAAAGGTGGCCTTAATTAATTAAAGAAATGTATGTAACACTGGTGCCACAAAACTTAAACGAATGGATAAATCGTCTATTCGTATCCTGACCCTGGTTAAACTGGGATTTAAGGGAAGATGATAATGATGATGTAGCACTTGTGCATATATAAGAAGAAAGCATAAAAACTCAGTAAATCCAAAATAAAAAATGGCATATGGCATAGACTATATCTAACGGCTTATTCTAAACACTTGTCCCTCGTGATTGCTGAATCTGATGACAACAACAACAACAACGAGGACTCAAGATATACTGAAAACACAAGATTTCAAGAAGTTCAGATAAACTAGAAATCAATTAAGTGCAGATAGTTTTATAGATTAAATCTAACGGCTTAGTCTAAACACTTGTCCCTCGTGATTGCTGGATCTGATGATAACAACAACAACAGCAGCAGCAGCAACAACAACAAGGCTCACTACAAACCTTGCGGATCTGCCCAGATTTGATCCCGGGACCCCGCACCATGAGTGGAACTCTGATGTCAAACTCATACATCTGTCGCTTGTCAATAGGTAGTGACAGTTGACCTGCATTGTGACGTCATTGTAGTTATTCATTACTAACAATTAAAGCCGCTATCAGATCTACATAGTCAGATTTTAATTTAGCAAATTACCAAAATGTATTACGTAATAGGAAGATGAGTTGGATAGGACATATTCTAAGGGGGAGTCTATTAAAAGAGGTCATAGAAGGCAGAATAGAAGGAAAAAGAGTCAGGGGCAGGCCGAGATTAGGAATGTTAGATGATTTAAAGATCCACTCTTATGTGGACATGAAGAGGAAAGCGGAAGACAGAGAAGCATGGAGGCGTTATATACCATGGACCTGCCAGTAGGCAGTGCACTAAGAGAGAGAGAGGGAGATATATCAAAAATTGCCAATAAACTGCTCATCTGGCACAACAGGATGACGAATATATTAAATTTTCCTATCAACAAAATGTATAAGTTCTACATTACAGGACTTAATAAACTGGAGGCTTTATTCTTCATATTTATTTTTATTTATTTTAAAATTTTAATTGCACTATATTTTACTTGTAAGAAAATTAATATATAAAATATGTGATTTAAAGCGTTTCATCAACGTATTTAAGTTTTTCTGAAATCTTCTATGTGATATCGGCTGATCTGCACTCAGATCTCCCTCCCGTCTCGCTCTTCACCAACTCCGATATCATAGAAAATTGCTCCCCACCAATCAGCTGACTGCTGCGCTCCCGCCTCATTCCAGCAGCATGAGGCTGCTGTTGATGTAGCAGTGGCAGACCAAACAGCTGCTGATCAGATCTCGTGGGAGCAGACTGAGCTCTACCAAGAGGCTGTATCAGAGCATTGATCTCCAGACTGAACGGATGGTTGACGTAGAACGGAGAGAGCAGGTCAGCCGTGGGTTGAACGTAACCATCTTGCGGCGGCTGAGAGGTGTCAGTGTCAGGACGCAGAAGAACCTGAGGGGTCAACCCAGCCGGTGAGCTGATCGGGTTCTGCGGCTGGTGTCCCCTGAACTTGGGGCACCTCACTGGGGAGTCAACACTCGCAGTGGCCAGGCTCGAGAGCTGAGGCCCTGCCCCTCGCAGAGGTTTGTGGGTCGAGGAGTGTGTTGGAGGCAGGGAGCCAGATGATCCTGGTGAGCTCACAGAAAACCCGATATGCTGTCGATCAAAGCTCTGATGTTGTTGTTGCTTCTGGAGATTGAAATGAAGCACCCGCTGAATCTGAGGCCTCCACGACTGCATCTTCTTCTTCTGTTTCATATGAAGTGTCTGACGGCCGTGATGTGATGGAAGTGCAATGTGATGGAAGTTCTGCACTGAGGCAAAACTACAGTTCAATACTGGCGAAACACTACCACTACACAGAACTCTCGAGGTCAGCATCAGCAAATCCACGTCGTAGCTGACTTCGTAAGCGATAGCTGAAGGTTTGTACAGCGACATATTCCCTATTGATGATGTAGAACATCGAGGTAATGCAATGTCATCGATGTTGAGGGGCTCAAAGAGTTTAGGGACTTCAGGCGACAACACGCGACGTTTGAAATTTGTTTGTGATTTGCCACCCAAGACACAAATTACAGGATATTTAGAGTTCTACATTCAGCATATTTACAGCATCCTTGTATTTTTATTTATTTATTTAAGAAAAGTAATAGTTGCACCTTAGTTATTTTACCTCATATTGATTTGTCAGTTGGAGTAAAGTTAGTTTGTTCTTGTTACTAAAATATCACTAATCTTTCAAAAATATATTGCATAAAGTTACAATTGAGTGAATCACTCCCATGTAGATTAATAATAATAAAACTAATAATAATAAAACTAATAATAATAAAACTAATAATAATAAAACTAATAATAATAAAACTAATAATAATAAAACTAATAATAATAATAAAACTAATAATAATAAAACTAATAATAATAATTGTGCCCTATACAGCCCAGGGAATTAAAAAGAAATTCTTTTAAAATTTATTTAAAATAATAATAATAATTTAAACAAAATAATAATAATAATAAAGGTTTAACGTCCGTTTCCCCATACAAGCATGGTGTTAAAGATGTCCGCCAATAGTATCTACATATCGTTACCAGTAACTATATATATATATATAGAGATAACGAAATACGTAATAGCAGATATTAAATGAACACACCGAGATGATATCCATTGTCAGAGCTGAAGACAATGTAAGTGTTGTTTAATATCTTTGACTTGTCTAACTGAGCAACTATCTGCTCTACCAAGTCATCCACAGATAACAGCGTCCTCCATCTGTTGAATAAAAACAAATATATTCAAAGAATAATTGTAAAGATCATATTATGCAAAATTACTAAGAAATGAAAATTAATGCTAAATATATAACAGTGAAACTATTCACTTAAAGACATGAATAACGACAGTGAAATTTAACATAAATTTAACATATATTTAACATAAATTTAACATAAATTTAACAGTATATTACCTTTGACGAACATAACTTTTGGTAAACAGAATTGTTTTCTCAAGGAATGACGCCCCTGCCCGGTAAATGTTAGTCGAAGCTGCTGAAGGCATAGGGGGCCCACCTCGTCATAAGCAGAATACCCCAAGAATAATGGTACATCAAAAGGAATGCTATGAATGATTTTGGGATCCACTCGTATGTGGACATGAAGATGAAAACGAAGATAGAGATGAGTAGAGGCGTTATATACCATGGACCTGCCAGTAGGCAGTGTACTAAGAGGGAGAGGAGGAGAGCATATAGCATCTATAATGAGATATTGAGACAATGGAAATACACGAAAACTATAAATAGATAAACCGTGACGTCACCTGCTCGTGAAGGCGTCTTCAATCATCTTCAGAGAGGCAGCACCCAGAGGATTCTTAGCATTCCTTACTAACCAGTGTTTATCCTACAAGAGCAACAACAACATCCTTGACTAGAGGATTACCACTCCACACTCACCAGTATTTAGAGTGCAACAGTAGCAAAAACAACAACAGCTACAACAACAGCAATAACATCAATAACAGTAGCAGTAACAATAGAATAACATCAACAACAACAGAAGCAACAATAGCAGCAACATCAACAACAGCAGCAGCAGCAGTAGTAGATCAGAAGTAAGAGCCATACACCCAGAGAGTTCTAAGCAATACCTACGTCCACAGCGACTACTGTTATCACTTTCTTGTACGTCTCTTCAAGTTCAAGGTATATATTCTCACACAAAAGCTCTACACAGTGCATGAAAGGTTAGGCTTAACCACACCTATATGTAACCAATAGCTTGGTAAATGTATAGCTTGCGAGGTGGTTTCTCTGCCTTCCACAGTTCTTGCTTAGTCGCCTCTTACAATACCACGTAGAGTTTATGAAGGCTCGACTCTTCAGTTGGCCGGACACAACACAGCAAATAAAATAGAATGGCTAAAGAATAAAGCGATGTTTAACGTCAGTTTCATGCTCGATAGCAAGTCTCTAATAGGATCGACTCAGAACATGCAACGTTTTTCAGAAGTAAGAAGAGAAAAACAAGAAGAAAAACAAGAAACATCTCAAACGAAAACAACACTCATTATAGTGAAATGATCAACTATGTTAATATATATCACTTTTACTACCAAATGTTTAAACCGTTAGGAATTTAGTCCAATTTCTGTATAACCAGTCCAGTGAAAGTCCGAGATTTTAATCTCAGATCAGCGCGGCTGGGATTCGAACCCACGAGGGTTGAATTAACTTCAGAATCTGTCACTTAAAACTTCAAACTTCATGACGTTACCTCTACTTATCTTAATCGATGTTAAGACTCTAACCTTTCCAGGGACGTTTAACGTCAGTTTCACGCTAGATAGCAGGTCTCTAATAGGATCGGCTCAGAACATGCAAACTTTTTAAAAAGTAAAAATAAGAAAGAAAGAAGCGAAACATGAAACATCTTAACCAATGTTAAGTCTCTAACCTTTCCAGGGACGTTGAAGCTGCCGTTCTTAGGGGCGGTGACGTTGCTGAACTCTTTGGCATGCTGGGGGGCGGAGTTCCAGGGTGAGTGACAGGCGGGGGTGGAGAGCATCATAAAGAACGGCTCACTGCGCTGCTTCGTCACGTGACTCTCTAGAAAACTGCTCGCTCTCTTGGACTGCACACACGTATAGTTAGAGTTACATTTTCTACGCAATGATAGATTTACATTTTCTACTCAACGATAGATTTACATTTTCTACGCAACGATAGATTTACGTTTTCTACGCAAAGATAGATTTACATTCTCCTAAGCAACGATAGATTTAGACTTTCTACGCAACGATAGATTTAGACTTTCTACTCAACGATAGATTTACATTTTCTATGCAACGATAGATTTACGTTTTCTAAACAAAGATAGATTTACATTCTCCTAAGCAACGATAGATTTACATTTTCTACGTAACCATAGATTTACATTTGCTAAGCAACGATAGATTTACATTTTCTACTCAACGATAGATTTACATTTTCTACACAAAGATATATTTACATTTTGTATGCAACAATAGATTTACATTTTCAGCTGATGACAGATTTCTCTAGCTCACACAAGCGATCTAACCAGTATTCTACTAGAAGTCTACAGTCAGTGTTAGACTTAAATAATTAAATGAGAGAACAAAAACATTTGTAAATGGATAGAGCTGGTAAAGCTAATGTTAACGTCAGTTTCCTCACTCAAAAGCGATGTCAGTGACGGGTGAGCCCAGGATTAAAGGCAATATAGGCAACGTAAAAGATTGTAGAACAACATTGCAAAATGCCACTCTGGTAAATATGTAGATTTCATATATAACTATGTACACCATTCAAGTATAATTAAGTATCACTTTCTCTACTTTCAATACCACTACCGGCAGAGGCCACGCCCATTAATTGCAGTCTAGATTGAGGATAGATAACTAACAAATAAATTTACATTTATAGAGGGGTATAGCCTTAGGGCATAAAAAAGATAATGTTAACGTCAGTTTCCCCACTCGAAAGTGATGTCAGTGATGGGCGAGCTCTGGATTTGAATCCCACACATACTAATCAGCAGTAGAATAGCTTACCGACATCGCCACTGGCTCCTGCCAGTGACGTGCCTTACATATCTAAAATAAGTTGGTGATGTACAACATATCTTAAAGAAGCTGGGTGAGGAAGTTACGCACGAGGCATAAGTGATGGTTTTTAGAACAAACATGATTGTGTAATAAAATATCCTTGTAGAAAGAGATTAGATTCTATACCCTCA
Source organism: Enchytraeus crypticus (assembly GCA_905160935.1). Lineage (NCBI taxonomy): Eukaryota > Metazoa > Annelida > Clitellata > Enchytraeida > Enchytraeidae > Enchytraeus > Enchytraeus crypticus. Next base: position 1,147,003 of record CAJHZI010000453.1, on the reverse strand, counting down.
ATCTAATTGTATAGCAATTTGACCAGTGAAAATTTGAATTGAACCTTGACAGAAGTTCAGTAAATTTCTGTAAAATCACATCTTATCAGCTTAAATTTTCTTAAAGGATTACGAATGTATAATAAAAAATGAAGAGTAAAAACTTACAATAACATTAGTCAGATAGTCGTTCTCGTAGTCACTTCCGTGTTTTTCTTTTTCTCCGTTAACTGACATAGTGTAATTGTAGTAAACGGAGTTTCCAACCTGTCATTCGCACACAATACACTTCATAGTTTTCAAATAAATCACACAAACAATCTTGCAGATGAAATTTCATATACATAAACCGACTAATATCAACGCCTATTATTGACAATATAGGCAAATTTCATTGATCTGAGTAAATAAGTAAAAAATAAATTTTTAGATCTGTTATTTTTCAATACTTGGTTTCACCATTGAATAAGTATCTAAGCTCTCAAATAACCTAATGCTCTAAAACTCCCAATGCATGGATCTCAACTCACCTTCCTACTGGCTACAATGTAATATTTACTTGCTTCATTTTCAAGAGAGAAAGAGAGAGAGAGAAAAAGAGCGACAGTGAAAGAGAGAGAGAAAGAGAGATATACACACCAGTCCATGCCACTCATCCCAGCCTGGTGGCACATGTTTAGTTCCACCTGTCTCCTTACGCCCATACTACACAAAATAATAAAAATAATAAAGGTTTAACGTCCATTTCCTCATCCAGGGATGATGTCAGGGACATCCCCACAGCACACTTCACTACAGGTCAATTCACCCAAATCTCTCAGCAAAAGAAATGTGCTGAGGAGAAGTAAGGTTCTAAATGAATGCCAGTCCGGTAATAAAAAATGGTCAGAGTAGATCCATTAAATCTACAGTGGGAAAAGGTAAGTCTTAAGCTTACTACAGAAAGTTGAAAGAGAAGAACAAGAGTGAAGATAAAAAGGTAAAGAATTCCAGATTGTGGGTGCTGTGTAAGAAAATGAACGTCTGCCCAATGATGTGAGAATATTTGGAACAGAGAGAAGATTGGCATCAGTGGAATGAAGTGCGCGTGAGGGACGATAGGGAAGAAGAATTTCAGATAAGTAAGAAGGCTTGCCAAATCGCAGAGTTTTGATAGATAATAGTGCTATTTTATATTATATGCATTGATTAACATAACAAATGGCAGCTAACACATGTTTAGTTGCATACTACACATAACACATAATAGCTAACACATGTTTAGTTCCATACTACACATAACACATAACAGCTAACACAGCTAACACATGTTTAGTTCCATACTACACATAACACATAACAGCTAACACATGTTTAGTTCCATACTACACATAACACATAACAGCTAATACATGCTTAATTCCATACTACACATAACACATAACAGCTAATACATGTTCAGTTCCATACTACACATAACACATAACACCTAACACATGTTTAGTTCCATACTACACATAACACATAACAGCTAACACATGTTTAGTTCCATACTACACATAACACATAACAGCTAACACATGTTTAGTTCCATACTACACATAACACATAACAGCTAATATATGTTTAGTTCCATACTACATATAACACATAACAGCTAACACATGCTAAGTTCCATACTACACAAAACACATAACAGCTAACACATGTGTAGTTCCATACTACACATAACACATAACAGCTAATACATGTTAAGTTCCATACTACACATAACACATAACAGCTAACACATGTTAAGTTCCATACAACACATAAAACACATAACAACTAATACATGTTTAGTTCCATACTATACATAACACATAACAGCTAACACATGTCTCTCATACACTCATTTTAAGAGTGTCAGGTCTTGTTCAGCATGTCAGTGGATTTTCTGACTCAGTCAATCGTACAATGAAATCAAGAAACTGGTAAAGCTAATGTTAACGTCGATTTCCTAACTCGAAAGCGATGTCAGTGACGGGCGACCCCAGGACTTGAACTGCGCACATACTGATCAGCGGTCAGGTATCTTACCGACACTGCCCACTGCACCATCCAACTAACAGGTTCATTGATGCTACTAACAGATTTATCGTAAGCAATTCAGTGAATTTTATCAACCTGATTGAGGTATTTTCCAGCGAAGAACGTCCGGTAGCCCTTAGCCTTGAGCTCAGTAACAAATGCAGCTTTCTCTGCCGTGCCCTGCCACGAGGGGCTGCTGCAGTTTCCTGATATAGAGTTGTTGATGGCACCATTGTTGTGCACGTAGTTACCAGTGAGTATGGACGAACGACTAGGACAGCACAGAGGACTTGTCGTAAACTGTAACAGGATGTTAGCGATGTTTGTTATCAAAGTAGATGTAGATTGTATATTGTTTAACGTTTAGAATTAAAATACCAATATTATATTAAGATTTAAGATTTATTAGTTGGCGAGATAAAAAGCTAATACTAACAACACAGGTCAGTTTCATAACACATGAGATGTTGATAGATATGCTCCGGCTGGGATTCTAACTGTCAAAAGTCTGCTAACCATGAAAGATATGGAATTGAAATTGAATGACAGGAGAAAGATATGAAAAATAGGGGATTCAGATATCTTAATCAGATATCTTAATTGTTGCCAACGGCTCCAGCCAAGAGATTTGTATCCCAATCTTAGCTAAACAGGAATTTAAAGGAACATGATGATGATGATGATGATATATTATAAGAGTAATTAGCGCAGATGCACATCACATGGCATTCTCTATTGAAGCAGCTGACCACTTTTGAGAAAAAATAATAAGAAAAACTGTAGAAAACATTTTTGAAAGTTTAGTTTAATAAAAAGCAAGAGAAAAATTAAAAATATTTAAACTGAATACTAACTGCATTAGTGAAGTGAATGCCAGCATCTCCAATTAACTTTCGAATCTTTGAGATTGGAGTCTAAAAATATAGGAAAAATAAAATTCTTTTCTAACTAGTGTATCACAATGCTCATATAGTATGAACAATTAAATACAGATCCACAATAATATAATTACATAAAAAACCTTCTTTGCATAATCAGTAAAAATGTAATAACAAATTTGAGCATTGAATGTAGCAAATAACTACTTCCTAGAAATTTTGAATGCAATAATGCTTGAAATCAACACAGCTCATAGAAATCTATAGGATTCCAAATTACAACTTACGTTAATCTGTCAATTCCTACTGCAAATCAATAAGATCAAATTTTTTAGAATTTAAGGGAAAGCTAAGCTATATATATATATATATATATATATATATATATATATATATATATATATAAAATTATATGTATATATTATTTTTATATGTATATATAAAAATATATTTAATTATAAATGTATATATATATATATATATATATATATATATATATATATATATATATACAATATTATACATATATATAGACATATAATATATATATACTATATATATATATATATGCATGTATATAAACTATATATAAATAAAAATATATAAATATAAATATATAGAAAGATACATAAAGTCCAACCTACCAATCCTCCTATTTCCACATCCTGGTCATCTGTTAAAACAAATATAATGTTTGGAGGTGAAGCTCTAGAGAGCTCTGTCAATACTGTAGCAGAGAACAACAAGAGAACGGAAATCTTCTCCAGCCTCATATCTATAGCGACTTTAATTCTAAACTATATATATACAGCAGCCAGAAATTCTAGAAATGAGTATCCCACACTGTGACTATATAATAGACATAATAAACATATATTAAACAGTGTTTCTGATGGTTTTAATGATGACTAATATGTGACATCGTCATTGTTAGTAATTTTTTAAATTAATTTACAGCTCCTTTTCAATCTGCAATGTTCAGGCAATACGGTACAGTTTAAACTGAAATTTGAAAGATTTAGTGTTTTTACGGGGTGCACAGAGTGGACGGAAGAGAATTCCAGATCTGTGGGGCGGCATGATGGAAGGAGCGCCTAGACAGATTACTACATGAAGGAATGTCGGTCTCTCTAGAGTAACTAACGTAGAGAACCGTATATATTCTAAAAATTCAGAACAATTTTAAGAGTGCCATTGTCGTATACGATAGCATCAAGAAGTATAGAGCTCAAACCAAACAGGACAGCACATGATTAAGTTCACCAAAATTCAGGCAAGATAACAAGAGTGCACAATTTCAATTTTACTGTTATCCAGACAACATCAAGACCAGTCCAATGATGTACCCCACACATAAATTTGGCCAGTGTCTCAATAAAACACAATACATATAATCCTGCCACAGATTCATTCAGATTACCTCATGCTTCACATTCTACCAAATTAGGAGGCGTGTCTGCAGTTAAGATAAGCTTATAGTTCACGAAACCATTCTAAAGTTGGACATAAAAACTAAAACATAGACAACCGTTGATGTTTAAAGTATCATTAAGGTAGGAACAAATTGAGAAAGTCAGGCAATGGTAGTCTGATGTTATGTTAAAAGAAATCAAATTCAATGAAAACAATGAAATTGATAAAACTAAAAGAATAACTTAGAATTATTAAAACGTTTGTTATTGTTTACAAGCATATGATTATTTATTAAATGACTGCTAAATTTCGACACACCACATTTGCCTTACATTTAGTAAAATATATATTTCAAATGTTCTCTTTCACCAAAGAGATCATATCGCTAATAATAAGAGATAATTACAAATGATTTCAACGATTACACTATAATTATATTTCATATAATAAAATAGCTATAGTAGAAAGTTCCTAGGTTTAATTTTGCTTGTTGATAACAAATGAAAACAGTGTGGCCAGACATTCCCAATTCCCAAATTCCCTGACTAAAATTAGGAACTTGAGATTATGAATTTGCAAACCAAATTTACTTGGAAGAAAATATTTGCAAGATTGGTAGAGGTGCTAAGAATTAATCACAAAAAGCCTTCAACGTCAATGTATCCCATATCATTCTAGTACAGCTCTCTGAATACAGCTACTGAATGGCACATGAATAGCACACTAGCGTATTGATTAGAGGCTAGTGGTAACGTTATGAAGTTGTAAATGACAGATTCTGAGGTGAATTGAGTCTCCTGGGTTCGAATCCCAGCCGTGCTGATCTGAGAGTAAAATCTCGGACATTCACTGGATGGTTATAGGGCCTACTTAAAATGGACTAAAGTGCCTAACGGTTTAAACACGTACGTGGTTTTAAAAGTGATAAATATCGTCGTAGTTGATCATTTCACTATAATAGCCTATAATTAACGCGTGTTTGCAGTTTACTTTATGTTAATTTCTTAGCATATAATATACTGTAGGTTTTTGTTCTATTCGTAAAATGGTTTTGCTTTATTCACAAAATGGCAATGTTTTATGCCTCCAGCCCTCAGCTCTGAAATTAATAGCTTATCAATTTTCCAATTTAGATTCTCATTGACAATTTCATTCACATTAATTCGGCATAGACAGCTGGTTATCGTGTTCATTATTCGGCAGCGGATCAGTCACTCTCTCTCTCTCTCTCTCTCTCCCTCTCTCTCTCTCTCTCTCTCTCTCTCTCTTTCTCTCAGTTCACTGCCTATTGGCTGTTCACTATATGTCCATTGGACCTGTCATTTGCAAAACACTACAAATAGGGAGATAGAGAGAGAAAGGAGAGAGAGAGAGAGAGAGAGAGAGAGAGAGAAAGAGAGAGGGCGATAGAGAGAACTAGAGAGAAAAGAAAAGATAGATCGATTAGTCGATTATAGTATACTTACTAGAGACATTTGATGTTTACGTTTGCTTGGACCACAATGGTGCCAAGCGCAGTTTAAAATTGCTAGATTGTGCATTTAGAACGTCTGTGCACTGAAGATTCTGCTCAGGCGCACTTGGTACCTTTGTGTTTTGGTTCCAAGTCAGTATTATAATACATACAATCACTTGGTACCGTTGTGCACTGACTGATATAAGTGTTATCACACCATTGCAATGTGCACATAGTTTTAAATCAAAAACTGGTCGACTAGGCACCTTTGTGCTCCAAGCCATCAAGTTTAGTTTGAATTTCATAGTTGAAGCTCTCCAGTCCTCCACATCGGTTGTACGTCTAGTCTTCAGCATAGGTTGAGTGTATAGACTTCCACCCCGAAAGTATGTGTAATTTGCATCGAAGAACTCTTATTTTGCTTCGAAGCACCTAGGAGAGATAAAGAGGTTATGATCTATATCATTATTGATGCTCCTTCAAGAGTCAACGATTACTAATAACCTTGGAAAGAAAGGAGGAAATGGGTCTTAAAAACAAGCATCAGTGTTTCCGAACGCAGTGTGCCGCTATGTTTTGCTATGTCTGACAGTATTGCAAATGCACGTATATTATATCGATTGATTTATAGATTGATTGACTCTTGATAATGAGGCGCATCATAGATGATATTGTTTACTTTAGTACTGGATGAGTTCTTCATTAGAGAACTGATGCTATCGATAGTAGCAGCTTATCACGAGAGCTAGATAACATTGATTGATTTATTGATTGATTCCTGATGAAGAGGATTGATACCGTCTAGTAACATCATTATCCGGCAGTATTAGATGATATCGATCTATTGATTGGTTCTTGTTGTCAGATGATATCGATCAATTGATTGATTCTTGTTGATACATTGACCACTAGTAACATCATTACCTGGCAGTATTAGATGATATCGATCTATTGTTTGGTTCTTGTTGTCAGATGAAATCGATCAATTGATTGATTCTTGTTGATATATCGATCACTAGTAACATCATTACCTGGCAGTATTAGATGATATTAAACACATTTAATCAAATACCGCCGGTAAGGATGGCACTGTGATCTTATTAAACCTGTGAACTCCATGGCAGCCATATTGGAAATCTGCATATCAGCCATATTGAAAGCTCTCAGATCTAAGTTATCAGTCATACTGGAAGCTGATTTGCTGACTTCAAATGCATTTAAACAAGTTTCATTTTGTGCTGGACACCACCAGGCTGTGCTGGAGCACCACCAGGCTGTGCTGGAACACCACCAGCTGTGCAAGTCAACGGTCACGACGAATTCGTTAAATACACGATTAATCTTCAGAGCATTTCTATTCACCGCATGCTGTACTTTACATGAGCTTTCTGTGGCTCTATTTTTTGAATATTTCTATTTAATTATATGAAATCTCGTTAAATATTTACATGTATTTTAAAAGCAATTCTTTGACTACGTTAGAAACACGCGTATTTGCATATAGAGAGAGAAGACGTAGCTTCTCCTAGGCATTCAAGCCGTGGTTCTCAAATGTTTTACACGCAACCTGCGGCAAGGTTTCTCTTTTAACGTCCACTCAGTTAGAGCTAATGTTAAAGACAACAAAGACGTTGCTTCAGCTAGAGCTAAGGTTGAAGACAACAAGAACGTTGCTTCAGTTCAGCTGAGGTTGAAGACAACAAGAACGTTGTTTCAGTTCAGCTGAGGTTGAAGACTACAAGAAAGTTGTGTCAGTTCAGCTAAGGTTGAAGATAACAAGAACGTTGTTTCAGTTCAGCTCAGGTTGAAGGCAACAAGAACGTTGTTTCAGTTCAGCTGAGGTTGAAGACTACAAGAACATTGCTTCAGTTCAGCTGAGGTTGAAGACAACAGAATGGTGCTTCAGTTAGAGCTAAGGTTGAAGGCAACAAGCACGTTGTTTCAGTTCAGCTGAGGTTGAAGACTACAAGAACGTTGCTTCAGTTCAGCTGAGGTTGAAGACAACAGAATGTTGCTTCAGTTAGAGCTAAGGTTGAAGGCAACAAGAACGTTGCATCAGTTCAGCTGAGGTTGAAGACAACAAGAACGTTGCTTCAGTTCAGCTGAGGGTTGAAGACAACAAGAATGTTGCTCCAGTTCAGCTGAGGTTGAAGACAACAAGAAAGTTGTGTCAGTTCAGCTAAGGTTGAAGACTACAAGAACGTTGCATCAGTTCAGCTGAGGTTGAAGACAACAAGAACGTTGCTTCAGTTCAGCTGAGGTTGAAGACAACAAGAATGTTGCTCCAGTTCAGCTGAGGTTGAAGGCAACAAGAACGTTGTTTCAGTTCAACTGAGGTTGAAGACAACAAGAATGTTGCTTCAGTTCAGCTGAGGTTGAAGACAACAAGAACGTTGCTTCAGTTCAGCTGAGGTTGAAGGCAGCAAGAACGTTGTTTCAGTTCAGCTGAGGTTGAAGGCAACAAGAACGTTGTTTCAGTTCAGCTGAGGTTGAAGACTACAAGAACGTTGCTTCAGTTAGAGCTAAGGTTGAAGACAACAAGCACGTTGTTTCAGTTCAGCTGAGGTTGAAGACTACAAGAACGTTGCTTCAGTTCAGCTGAGGTTGAAGACAACAGAATGTTGCTTCAGTTAGAGCTAAAGTTGAAGGCAACAAGAACGTTGCATCAGTTCAGCTGAGGTTGAAGACAACAAGAACGTTGCTTCAGTTCAACTGAGGTTGAAGACAACAAGAATGTTGCTTCAGTTAGAGCTAAGGTTGAAAACTACAAGAACGTTGCTTCAGTTCAGCTGAGGTTGAAGGCAGCAAGAACGTTGTTTCAGTTCAGCTGAAGTTGAAGAAAACAAGAATGTTGCTTCAGTTCAGCTGAGGTTGCAGACAACAATAATATTGCTTCAGTTCAGCTGAGGTTGAAGACAACAAGAATGTTGCTTCAGTTCAGCTGAGGTTGAAGACAACAAGAATGTTGCTTCAGTTCAGCTGAGGTTGAAGACAACAAGAACGTTGCTCTAGTTCAGTGTTCTTGATATTTTTTCTTTCCACACTGAGAGAAGTTGTGAAATTGTTTGATTCCACCGCCAACAAATTTTCTGCCGGAAGCTGATGACGTGGGCCTCAAGAATTGGATCATAGTAAACAAAGGGTGCGCTAGTTTGTAATTATAAATTACATTCTGGGTGCAATACTCCCATAATCTCGCACGAGTCTCATCATTGTTGCACTTGACTAGCTGCCCCGTGAGATCATTCAAAGTGTCCTAGGTGCTGCAGCATGAGGTGAATTCACTCTTATCTGTCGTCGAAATTCAGCTTGTGAATATCGACTCACGTGTTTCTGTTATTTCATAGATATGTGGAAGAAGTAATTTGATAAATTACGAGACTGAGGCTGAGTCAGTGTGGTACTGATAATTTATAATACTAAACTTCTGATGCATCACAATTATGTATTCATTTTGTTTCGGACTCGACCAGACATCCTAATACGATATGATGGGACCTGAGGTACTTGTCAGATACTGAAGAATTGTAGAAATTTCCTCTTTGATCGTTTTCAATAAAACTACATCAAATCTCAACATGTTCGCTTCAATTATCATCTCTCTTCTCTCTTAGTGGACTGCCTACTGGCAGGTCCATGGTATATAACGCCTCCACTCTTCTCTGTCTTCCGTCTTCCTCTTCATTTCCACATATGCGTGGGTCTTTAAATCATCTAACATACTTAATCCTAATCTCGGCCTGCCTCTGTCTCCATTTCCTTCCATTCTACCTTCTATGACCTCTAGGTTTTAATATACCTTACCCCTTTAGAATGTGTCCTATCCAACTCTGCTTCCTATTTATTAATACATTTATCTGCTGTCTATCTGTACCAACTCTCTCCAGAACTTCCTCATTTGTAACCTTTTGAGTCCAGCTGATCCTCTACATTCCTCTCCAAATCCACATTTCCATTGTTTTTAGTTTCCTAATATCTTCAATTATCATGACCATCTTTAAACATATCAGCGAGAAATTCAATCAAGACGTTCAATTGTAGTATCAATACATTTTCTACTTTCTTTGAACTTCGCAAGACACATACGCACATATTCCATACTTTTCGTAACCAAGCTACAGTACCTACCCTCGAGTAATGGACATGACCGTTAAAGCGCCTGATTGACTTTGTACCTTACTGAAATTTGATTCCCATAGCCACTTGGCTGACTCATATAAGATCGAACATCTAAACAGTTACACTACAACCTCACGGAAGCGTCCACTATAGTCTTCATCCAGATCATGTTTTATGTTTATTTCATCAGATAACTTTTCTACTCAATGCGATCATTGCGATGTCATGTGCTTTTCTCAATCGACCAATCAGTGAGGCCTCTGTGAGAATTAATTGACCAATCAGTGAAGCCTCTGTGAGAATTAATTGACCAATCAGTGAAGCCTCTGTGAGAATTAATTGGCGAATCAGTAAGGCCTCTGTGAGAATTAATTGACCAATCAATGACGCCTCTGTATGAATTAATCTGCAAAAATGCAAACATAAAACTTTATAATCCTGTTATTCGCTCTCCTTCTCTCTCTCTCTCTCTCTCTCTCTCTCTCTCTCTTTCACACACACACACACACTCTCTCTCTCTCTCTCTCTCTCTTAATTTCTATATCCTTGACTTTTCTCATTCTCTGTATCTCCTACTGTTTCTCTCCCCTTTAACAATATCTTTATCTCCCTCTCTCTAAATTTGGTAGTTGATATGGACGTACATTAATTTAAGCAGTGTTTCAATATTTTCATATCTGTTAACAGTCCTTAACTCTCCGTGTTGTGCTCGGGGGTGGTTGGACCACTGCAGAATAGGGCAACCGCAAACAATCTGCTGCGTGTACGTAAGAGGCTACTAAGGCAGGATCTGAGGATGGCAAGAGGGGACTCACCTCACCATGAAATATTTTTCCACAGGATAAAATGGTAATTAATCCACCTAACTGAGGAAGGCAACGGGAAACCACCTCAGAAGCCATATTTTTCTCAAGCTATAGGCTACATAAGGTATGTATATGGCGTAGAGTTAGTGAAGGGATTAACTTGTTGATCTAAGGAGTGCTCTTATGGAGCGAAAAAACAGACTTTGAGTATGAATATGTACCTTGAACCTGCCACTTGGCAGTGCACTGAAGAATAACAGTCCTTATATAATGGATACTCGACTCATTTAAGCATAAAATACTCTAATATTTACAAAATATAATACTAATAACATTACTTAAATAGCATAATAATAATATAAGGCCTACTACAGATATCTGAAACATTCTGATAGAAATTTATATCGAACCTGCACCGTATCTGATCGCTTTTCATTCAGCACATCTGCTTGGATCACAACTCTCAGTGAAGACGAAGTCATCGCCAGATGATGAAAATAACGTTAAACCTAGCGAGTAGCCATGAATTTATTAAACTCTTTAAAAATCAAGCTACTTTAATAACAATTTATTAGCAAATGAATTTCTAGTTTGAATCTTTTAGACAAGCAGAAAATGCATGTGGCTATAAAATAATTAACTGCTTTTGAACGCCCATTGAATAATTGATTGTAATCATACCATTAACCTCACGGACCCGTTTACTGGGCCTGTAATAATTAATTAGCCTATATAATAATAATAATTAATAATAATAATAATAATTAATAATAATAATAATAATTAATAATAATAATAATAATTAGGATTATTATAAAGCAACATTAAGCAGCAAGCTCGTCATGTTATGCTGTTACCTGCAAATTGCCGAAATCTAAGAGTTTGTCGGCTATTGTCTGCTATCTGTCAGATATCTGTCTGCTATTTGTCTGCTATCTGTAAGATATCTGTCTGCTATCTGTAAGATATCTGTCTGCTATTTGTCTGCTATCTGTAAGATATCTGTCTGCTATTTGTCTGCTATCTGTAAGATATCTGTCTGCTATTTGGTAGACTACTTTTTAACATATAGGACTCTAGCGCTAGCTTAATTATTCTTTACCATATAGCGAGTTAGACTACTTTTAAAACAATTACATAGAGTTACTCTTTAATATGACGGTACCGCTTAGCACATGTCGTTCGTCTTTCATGAAGACTGAAATGGTCTAAGCTAGAGTACACGTTTTCATCATTGTACATTCAGTAGATAATTCTAAAGATCATGACGTCTCACTGTCATGAAAGCTTGACTAGTATAGACTGAAAACCGAATAGTGTTGACTGACTCATGCTATAGAAGTCTATAGCTGACTCCACACCTATCTTCCAATGGTTCTCTGTCAACAATATCTGTCAGTAGATGTCTGTTTGTTAGTCTCTCTGTCTGCCACTCTGCCTGTCTGTCAGTACGCCTGTACATCTGACTGTATAGCTGTCTGTGTGTGTGTCTATATATATATATATATATATATATATATATATATATATATATATATATATATATATTATATACACACATATACATGTATATACATGTATATATATATATATATATATATATATATATATATATTTATATATACATATATATGCCCGTATGTTTGTCAACCTTTCTGCATTCCTATTTAGAGTTCTGTAGACCTTCTTATTGTTAGATTATTCGATGAATTTATAGAGAAAGTCTGATGTATAATAGGTATGAATTATCTTTAAGAAGTTTGAATCAGAATAAAAAGTCGAGGACTTCAGAACCAGGCATAGCAAGTTACTGTTAAACTACCGGTTCTTCAAAAGCGTAGTTCTCGACATAAAGGTTTTAACTGAGCATTGATAAATACTTAAGTGTAAGGAATAAAGTGTAAGTGTACTTACAAGAAGGCCTACTTGTACAAGTACTTATAAGTGTTCACTTATTTAAGTGTAAGGAATAAGTTATAAATAAGTTCTATACATCATGCACCATACAAACATGTCTACTTGACCTTTACTGTCCATTCAGAGCTACTGTGGCATATAACATTGAGCGGCGCTTTATAAATTACTTATTGCTATAAGTGAGCTGATAAGATATGTAAGACCAGGTTTAACGAAATTACTGAGTTATTGCTGTGGAGCATCGGTTAGGTGTCTCAACTGCTGAAGTGTCACTAGGTACAAAAAGGTCACTAGGTACAAACAAATGTCACTAGGTACAAACAAGTGTCAGTAGGTACAAACAAGTGTCAGTAGGTACAAACAAGTGTCAGTAGGTACAAAAAGTCACTAGGTACACAAAAGTGTCACTAGGTACAAACAAATGTCACCAGGGACACACAAGTGTCACTAGGTACACACAAGTGTCACTAGGTACACAAAAGTGTCACTAGGTACACACGAGTGTCACTACATATTAATACATCAGGTGCAAAAATTGACGTAAACTCAGCTCGCCTGATTCAAAAGTAAAGCTTATTTAGCAGTTTAGTATCAACCAATTGATAAATTAAATTATATACTTAATTACAAATGAAAATTTCACCTATCAATATCACAGAAAATGTCACTACTTTATGATTTACAATTCAAGTTACAATATATTCAAACTGACATAACAATAGCACAACTAAAGAACGGCTTCTTATTTTCTAAACGAATCCACAACTATGCCGTCATATAGAAAGATAAACCCCTCGTCATAGGCGTTAATTAAAACTTAATATTTATTTAGTTCAGCAGGTATAGAGCGCAATAGAGTACATGACACAGCCATTCGTTATGCCCATTAGTACACAGCCTTCATTCTACAATCTGCGGATCCGCGGGTGTTTTGCTGTTTGTCTTCGATGCCAATTATTCGCGTGGGTATAAACTCTTTGTTGAGGCAGGATAAAAAGGTGTGCTTGACAATTGAAGTTCTATTAAAGTGCGCATTGAATTGCCATGATTTGACAGTTAGACGATAAAAGCCTGATGAAAGTTAGCGAAGAAGATCTGCAAAATCTCAACAATGGTCTCACTGTGCCCATAGAGACTTGAAGAATATTAAGGCAGAGGTGGTCTGAGAGTTTTCTGACATGTTGGGTTGTAGAGTGCTGGTTTTACGCTGCCATACAATGGAAATGGGCTCTTTAACATTAACAGAAATTAAAGTGTTACTGCCATCAATGACAACATCGAGCACCGTTGAGACAAACGCAAGCCGGTGAGAAAAAGATGGTTCAAAAACGGTGCAAATTCCAAAATCCAGAAAATTAGTCCAAAGCTACACTAACAGTACTAAGAATGTAGCACTTTTTACACAATCTGCAGAAATTAAAGTAATTTTCCTTTTGAGATGTAGTAGTTTCAAATTAAATTATTTTGGGATATTTTTTTGAAAATTCCACAGTATCAAGAAAAAGGACACTAATAGCTAGTAGGCCTACTAGATGCAAAGCTTCAAACCATCTGCCCATAACAACAACAACATATAACTTCAATTAAAGTACATGTACTGCTGTCGTTCGTGACAATATCGAGCACGAATAACACAAATCCAAGCTGGTGAGCAAAAAGAAGATCCAAAACGGTGCTGAATTCCAAAATCCAAAAAAGCAGTCCAAAGATCTGCACATCTTCTATTTTGGCGAGTCATCACGTCTAGCATAACGTTAAGCATTAACGTTTAATATTATCCTTTAACATTAACCGTTTATCGTTTAACATTTAACATGTAATTTATCGTTTAACATTAATATTAGCATATAGCATAACGTTTAGAATAACTGGAGAGAAAAGCTCGC
>CAJHZI010000453.1:1000000-1127500 GCA_905160935.1 Enchytraeus crypticus | reverse complement strand
GTCTATCAGTAGAAACCTTGCGATGCTGCATTGAACCTACGAGTTAAACTGGAAAAAGAAAGTCTAAATATAGCAACACCCTGCCTAAGCAGTTGGGGCGGCTGGGTCAGCAGGAGTAGCTGGAGCAGAAGAAGCAGGAATATTAGGAGCAGCTGAAGCATCTAGAGCAGCTGAAGCAGTTAAACAGCTTAAGCATCTAGAGCAGCTGAAGCAATTAAACAGCTGAAGTAGCAAGAGCAGCTGAAGAAGCTGGAATAGCAATGACAGCAGTAGGAGCAGCTGGAGCAGCGATGACATTGCACTCTGTTAAACTGAACAGTAGTTATCATTCGCCCTCTGGAGGAATGTAACCCAATGAAACTAATTAACTGTATTAACAAATTAATCTTCCTTGCGACATAGGCACTAGTTCACTCAGATTCCATTCTTAACGTGCCATTCATATTAAAAATAATAGTTTAATGTCCGTTTCCTCATACAAGGATGATGTCAGGGACGTGAATTTTAGTAATAAATAGCCCTAAATTATTCAGATGTATCATTACAAATTGTGTCTTAACCTGGTGCACAATGCGATAAGCGCAGTTACACGATTAACCTGATCAGCACTGTATATACTGCCTTTTATCACTCCTAGACTTAACGGGCTCGCCCTTCATGGTGCGGGCGTTGAATATGATTTGAATACAGACCACTTCATCCAGTTAATCAGAGAGTGTGATAACAACTGGACTAAATCTTCGGCTTACTCTACCCTCATCCGCTATAGATAGAAGCTATGGTTAACGTCAGTTTCCTCACTCGAAAGCGATGTCAGTGAAGGGCGAGCCCAGGATTTAAACCCCGCACAAACTGATCCGCGGTCGAATATCAGATGCGTAAATCTCGTAACTGAATCACTGAATACTTTAAAGATCCGAACTAGTAACAACTCAAGACCGGCAAATATTTTATAAGTATTAATTAATGATTACAGGCCCAATTATTAAACAATTAATAATTCTAATTATTAATTATAGAATCCACAACAAATTTAGACGTGCAGGCTTTATGGTCACCCCAATTTTCAGACTACTAAACATGAATTAGACTTCTTTCACAAATTTAATTTAAATTTAAATTTTTATATTTAAATAAGTAAATACGTTTTATTGATATGTACTGATCGGATAACCGAATTGGCATAGCTGATTAACAGCAGCTGAGCTAATAGCAGCAACAGCCCAGCAAACAACAGCTAAGCAGCTGAGTAATAATCAGCTGAGCTAATAGCAGCAACAGTCCAGCAAACAACAGCTGAGTAATCATCAGCAGCTAAGCTAAGTAATCATCAGCAGCTGATCTAATAGCAGCAACAGTCCAGCAAACAACAGCTGAGTAATCATCAGCAGCTGAGCTAATAGCAGCAACTGTACAGCAAACAGCAGCTGAGTAATCATCAGCAGCTGAGCTAATAGCAGCAACTGTCCAGCAAACAACAGCTGAGTAATCATCAGCAGCTAAGCTAAAAGTAGAAACAGTCCAATTACTAAGGACTAATTTAGCGGTTGACAAAACCGACAATTTCTAGTTTACTTGTGACAAATGTTCTGTATAATAATATGACTTTAATTCTTAACATTTCTTCTGAAATACGTGGCTTGTAGGTTCCTCATTCTTGCCAAAATCCTTGCACAACATCATAATTAGAGTGAAGCTATCATCTACGCGTCTAATGACAACATCGAGCACTGTGGCGTCATAATTCAAGCCGGTGAGAAAAATTTAAAATAGTAAAATGAATGATGTGATCAAAAGTACATAAAACTAACCCATCGACGACAAAATGTGGGAAAAAGGGAAGAAAGCATTGGAGTGGAGGAAAGCATTGGAGTGGAGGAAAGCATTGGAGTGAAGGAAAGTATTGGAGTGGAGGAAAGCATTGGAGTGGAGGAAAGCATTGGAGTGGAGGAAAGCATTGGAGTGAAGGGAAGTATTGAACGAGAGAAAAGCATTCGAGTGGAAAAACTCGCAGTTGATATGAGAGAGAAGTGACGTCAGACAAACCTGTGACAGCCTTTTACTCGCCTCATTGGAGAGAAATGTGCTTAAGAGGAACCATAGCTCAAGATTAAAATCTACTAAATGACTAAAAATTAACAAAACAATCTTTACCTTTACCTGAATTAGCTCAACATTATATGTATCAACTATTGTAGTAAATTAAATGTAAATTAGGATCTATTTCAGGAATAAAATGTACAAGTATTTTACTGACGCTGTATTTAACGAGCATAAAGTTGACTAACCTTACCGCTAGCATACGCTCAGTGAACACTAAACACACAGAGGCTCTCACATCGCTACACTGAGACTGCTCAGCAATTAAACTAGTTCTCACTCCTCACATCTCTGCTGACTCAGCCGCAGCTGCCTTAGATCTTGTGCTGCCTCAGCCATTGCTGCCTCATCTACTGCTGCCTCAGCCATTGCTGCCTTAGCTCTTGTGCTGCCTCAGACATTGCTGCCTTAGCTCTTGTACTGCTATAGCTAAAGCTGCCGTAGAATTTGTGCTGCCTTAGCCGTTGCTGCCTTAGCTCTGGTGCCTAACCCAGTGCTGCCTAACCCAGTGCTGCCTAACCCAGTACTGCCTAACCCAGTGCTGCCTAACCCAGTGCTGCTCTGAATTTTTTATTCTTCTGTTTACTTCAGCCTGATTATTATATACTTAATGCTTGACTAATTAACTGATGGTCGATTAATTTTGATTAATGAATAGGTTGATTTACTAAAAAGGGGTTGATTGACTAATAAAGGGGTTGATTGACCAATAAAGGGGTTGATTGACTAATAAAGGGGTTGATTGACTAATAAATAGATTGGTTGCTTTCTGACAAACATATAATTGTACTTATAAGCCACAAGTATATTCGCACATTTAGTCCTAAAAGACAAACGCGCATTGCATACCATACGTGCATATTCATTATACATAGGCCTACTATAAAACAGAGAGAGAGAGTGGGAAAGAGAGAGAGAGAGAGAGAGACAGTGGGAAAGAGAGAGAGAGGGAGAGGGGGAAAGAGAGAGAGAGTGGGAAAGAGACAGAGAAAGAGAGAGAAAGTGAGAGTGAGATATACAGAGGCAGAGAGCGAGAGAGAGAGATAGAGAGAGTGGGAAAGAGAGCGAGAAAGAGAGAGAGAGCGAGAGATAGAGAGAGAGCTATGTATAATTGAGTCACAGCATACCTGAGCGGGAGTGACATTGCATCCGCGTCATTATGCTGACTGAATGACTGGATAACATGCTCCATAGACTTACCAGTCAGATACATACACTCGTATTTCACCAGAGAGATACAACACTAGTATTTCACCCATGAGATACATAACCCCGTATTTCACCAGAGAGATACACAGACTCGTATTTCACCAGTGAGATACATAGCCTCGAATTTCACCAGTGAGATACATACTCTCGTATTTCACCAGTGAGATACATACTCTCGTATTTCACCAGTGAGATACATACTCTCGTATTTCACCAGTGAGATGCATACTCTTGTATTCCAGCAGTGAGATATATAACCTCGTATTTCACCAATGAGATACATAGCCTCGTATCTCACCAATGAGATACATAGTCTCGTATTTCAGCAGTGAGATACATATACTCGTAAAATGAATAAATGTGTAAACACCAAAAGCGTTGGATTTCCAGCCCAGTCAACGATTGGAAGTAAAACCTATGATAGTTAAGGGACCGGCAATTGGATTAACTACAACTAATATTGTGTTAACAAGTTGTATTAAGTGATTGATATTATCGTGGATGAGCGATTACCTGTAAGTTGTGTTAGGCCCTAAAGTTTAAGCTCTACTTACAAGATAACTGTAGTGGTAGCAACTGCAGCTGATGAAGCAGCAGCAGTAGCAGCTTAAATAGAACGCAACAGCTTAAGCTGCAGCAACTTACGTAACAGTCTACGCAGCAGCTGCAGCAGCTAGCAGGTAGACACCTCTTATATCTAATAGCAATGAACAGCGATACAGCAGCTATTAGCAGGTATACAGACACTTTTGATTTCTAATAGAAATGCTATAGATAGCAATGCTACGCTGTTGCTTCAGCTGCTTCTGCATCAGCTGATCGAAACAGCAGCTTAGGCAGCAGCAGCAATAGCAGGTAGACAGCTCTGCTATCTAATAGCAATGCTCAGCGATGCAACAGCTGAAGCAACAGCTGAGGCATCAGCTGTGCAGCAGCAAGCAGGTAGACACCTCTGATATCTAATAGCAATGCTCAACGATGCGTGCAGATTCACGTCAATACGTTACCATTAGCGAGAGAGAAATCATTAAAGCACTGCGCTCTGTCTAATGTCACGTCATCTATCGTCCATTATCAGCACTAGTCAGGTCCTATATACAACGGAGTGGCAGCGTTTAGCGTCTGTTTCTTTTCTGTTCATAAATATCGTCAGGATCAGATCAAAGCTTGATTCAAAATTATATTATAGTATTAAATTATTTCCTGTGCTTTAATTACTAAGAGATTGTTACGACTTCAAAGTATTTTAACTGACTTTATTTTCTTACGGTTTAAGTTCTCTGCTAGTATGGCAATGACAACATTTAAGTTCTTCCTGAGAACTTAGTAATCAATAATGCTATATATATCTCCATACTGCTATATCTCTACACTGCTATATCTCTCAACACTGCTAGATCTCTCTCAACACTGCTATATCTCTCTCAACACTGGTAGGCCTTTATTTACTTGCTCGTTGTATAAGAAAACAAACGATGATGATGATGTGGTAAAGAAACAAAAGATAAATTTTATGTTGACGCTGGCCTGTGGAAGATTTGCAGTGAAACCGGTGCGACTCGAGAAACGATAAACAGCCCAAGAAAGTTTTTGCTTACTTTAGATTCGCTCTGATGTCTACCATTCGTATTTGCTTAATAGCATGGCCTTTGCTTCACAGTGCTCGACGAAGTCATGGATGTCAGTACGTAGCAGGGTAAATCTGATGTTATCTGCGTGCTTTACTGCTTCTTACTCTATCTCTAATATGAAGCGATTGTCAAGTTCCACATCTTTTGCAAGACTTAACACGTTTCTAGGATCGATCAAAACGACAACTTTAGCTTAAAATTAATATTTAATTTTCTAAAACTGAATTAACTAACAAACAGCTGATTTACTCGTGCAAAGTTAACACAGGGCCTTTATGCAGTATCATAGTGACTTCACAAACTCCTATACTGCGCGAATAAACTGTGGCGCACATTTGAATGCAACGATCATAAAGGCATCTCGAATGGCGCATGAGTAATATTGGCCTAACAACACTGACAGATTTGTCAATGTATGATTAAATATATACCAATTAATACCAATAAAGGCCTATTATATTATAATTAAACATGAAATCATAATTATTTATTCAATCACGCGGCACTCTATTGTTAAGATATGACTCTGCGATGAGACTGAGACCCGCTGAGCGAATCCATGATACAATCTGCAGAGAAAGTGTGATGCAGAGAAAGTGCGTTGTAGTGAAAGTGTGGTGTAGAGAAAGTGTGGTGTAGGGAAAATCTGATTTAGAGAAAGTGTGGTGTAGAGAAAGATTGATGCAGAGAAAGTATGCTGCAAATTTAAAACGCCTGCCTATTCCTAAAATTTCTCTAAACCAGCCACATGTTTCGGACCAGTGTCTAGTGTATATGCAAAAATACAACAATTATATTCCTGACATCTGGCACGTATCAATTTTAAAAAATGATAATAAATTTATTTTACTATAATTACATAAGAAACAATGAATTTGACACAGTCCAACAATGAAGATGTCTCGGTAGGGGGCGCTAGAACTGCAACCGTTTAGCCAAACCTGAAAATGTAATAAAGAGAAGAACTTTATCATCATTATATATTTACATGTACATCATCACAACATTATCACTACATCATCACTACGTCATCATCATCACTATCACCACTGTAATGAAAGTAATTATCAAAAACTTCAGATGACACTACAATACTTAGATAATAATTTAAGTTCATCCAACAGCGGCACTGGCTGGGGCCAGTGCCGCTGTTGGCAAGATATTCGACTGCGGCTCAGTATGTGCAGGATTCCAATCCTGGGCTCGCCCATCACTGACATCGCTTTCGAGTGAGGAAACTGACGTTAACCTTAGCTTTACCAGCTCCTTACTTGTCTTATAAACATAGATGGCATCAATCGTCTCGATAGCGTTTAATATTCTTTAAAACTTTAATCCAGTCAAAAATGGTTCGTTTGATCATTACAGATATCAATCCTTCTCTATGAAAACGAAGCAGAAGTTAGGCATTTGTGGTAATTATTCTTTTAAATCAGTTACAAATTAATAGCCGACAATCAAAATTAAACCCTGAAGAAACAAAGGAGCTAAATTCAAGCATTAATAGTTTTATACCGTTATCTGAGCCATCGGCCTTTCTCTTTAGATTATTCCTCTGACTGTTTAGTGGCAGCTGAGACTCCTTGGTGACTGCAGTATTGACAGCAGAGCCTCGCGGCAACAATTTGTTTGGTGTGGGAGCGGGCAAGTTCGAGAAATAGGGCATCTTTAGCGCCTAAAAAATATCACATAATACAATAGTAGAGCGGCAGTGAAAAATATCACATAATATAACAGTACAACTGCAATACGAGCATGACAACATCTAACATCTTTAGCGCCTGTAATATATCACACAATATAATAGTACAACGGCAATACGAGCATGACAACATCTAACATCTTTAGCGCCTGTAATATATCACATAATATAATAGTAGAGCGGCAGTGAAAAATATCACATAATATAATAGTAGAGCATAATATAATATCATATCACATAATATAATAGTATGCACATCACAATATCTACCATCTTTAGCGCCTGAAATATATCACATAATATAATAGTAGAGCGACAGTACATACATGACAACATCTAGCATATTTAGCGAATCAAATACATCACATAATATAATACAATAATATATATCATATACAATATAATAATAACAACGGAGCAGTGCATCTTAGCAAAATGAAGGGAGAGAATAAGAAAGATCGAGAGTGAGATACAGAGAGACATGCAGAAACCTGTTTGGCAGTACACCTAGAGAGAGATACATAGAGACAAGCAGGCACCTGTTTGGCAGTACATCTAGTAAGAGATACAGAGAGACAAGCAGAAACCTGTTTGGCAGTACACCTAGAGAGAGATACAGAGAGACAAGCAGGCACCTGTTAGGCAGTACGTCTAGTAAGAGATACAGAGAGACAAGCAGAAACCTGTTTGGCAGTACACCTAGAGAGAGATACAGAGAGACAAGCAGTCACCTGTTTGGCAGTACACCTAGGGAGAGATACAGAGAGACAAGCAGAAACCTGTTTGGCAGTACACCTAGAGAGAGATACAGAGAGACATGCAGAAACCTGTTTGGCAGTACACCTAGAGAGAGGATTGAGAGACAACATGGACGACAGAAGGTTTAGCAGATCCTGATTGGCTGCGGTGAATATGACGGAGAACGGCACGGCGTTACACGGCTTCATCTCAACGTAGTCCGGCAGTTTAGTGACATTCTGAAATACAGCACGTTTAGTCAACCACAGCCAATCAATCAATTATAACATGGTAGAGGATCAAACAACATACAGTCCAGGGAGTATCGTCAAAATATTTATTATTTTATAGTTTAGTCAAATATGGATAATCAATCAATCAATTATAACATGGCTTAGGATCAAACAGCATATAGTTCAGGGAGTATCGTCAAAATATTTACACAGACACATTTAAAAATGCTCCAATGTAAAGCTCAATAATGATCTCTTCAATTGTATCCATTCCAAAAAGTAGAGCCTTAGCTTTGTCGACATTGCTCTGTAGGTAAAAACACAAAAATAACACTGGTTGTTGCTCATCAGACTTTAGAAAATCAGTCAAAGATAATCATCCTACGTGATCCTAGAGATTAATGATTCTGGAGATTAATGATCCTGGTGATAAATGATCCTGGCGATTAAAGAAAGCACTGCAGTTAGGGACTCGCTGCGTGAAATAAAAAAAGCTGGTTAAGCTACTGTTAACGTCAGTTTCCTCACTCGAAAGCGATGTCATTGACGGGCGAGCCCAAGATTTGAACTCCGCACATACTGATCCGCGGTCGAATAGCTTACCGACATTATTATTAAAACTCTTAACATCAAAGTATATGCAGGCATGCCTATGATATAAACACCAGTATATTAACATGATAAACTGTGTATTGATTGTCGCACTAATATCATTGTTTGTTTGGCTGGAGCCAGTGACGAAGTCGGTAAGATACTCGACCGCAGATCAGATGGTGCGGGATTCAAATCCTGGGCTCGCCCGTCACTGACATCGCTTTCGGGTGAGGAAACTGACGTTACCATTAGCTATACCAGCTTTTACTCGGTTAAATCACAAAGTCGTACCGGCCAGTTCTGAGGAGTGGGTGAGCCCAGGGTGGAAAAGATTTTGTGCAGCTGATCTAAGTCTGATTCACCGGGTAGGAAAGGAACTCTGAGCAGTAGTTCAGCGAGAATGCATCCCATAGCCCACATGTCCACGCCCACACCATAGCTGCGTGATCCATAGAGCAGCTCTGGGGCCCTGTACCATCTGTAGTCAATACACAGGTTAGAAGGACATATAACAGCTCAGGGGCCCTGTACCATCTGTAGTCAACATACAGGCTAGATAGACATACAACAGCTCAGGGGCCCTGTACCATCTGTAGTCAATATAAAGGCTAGATAGACATACAGCAGCGCAGGGGCCCTGTACCATCTGTAGTCAACATACAGGCTAGATAGACATACAACAGCTCAGGGGCCCTGTACCATCTGTAGTCAATATACAGGCTAGATAGACATACAGGTTAGATAGACATACAATAGCTCAGGGGCCCTGTACCATCAGTAGTCAACATACAGGTTAGATAGACATACAGGCAGACATACAGGCATAGATATATAGACATCTAGGCATATGTGTAGACATCTAGGTATATGTGTAGACATCTAGGCATATATGTAGATATCTAGACATACATGTATATATCTAGGCATACTTGTAGAATCATACAGGAAGACATACATGTACATATACAGGTAGATATACCTATAGATATACCTGTAGATCTATACGTATATCTGATATATACACGTATATGCATATATATATATATCTGTATCTCGGTATATCTATACGTATATTTAGGCTTACATACATAAAAAGTTAACACTCATTATAGTGAAATGATCAACTATGTTGATATCTATCACTTTTTAACACCACATGTTTAATCCGTTAGGCAAATTAGTCCATTTTTCATGTAACCAGTCCAGTGAATGTCCGAGATTTTATTCTCAGATCAGCGCGGCTGGGATTCGAATCCGCAAGGGTTTAATTCACCAATGGATCTGTCATTTAAAAGTTCATGACGTTATCCATTGCGCTATTGAGACATTCAATAATTCATACCCGAGCTATGTTTAAAGAGACAATAGTGAACACACATGGAGAGAAAGAGAGAGAGAGACAGACAGAGACAGAGAGCACTCAGCACATACCGTGTGACAACTTGATGTGTATATACTCTGCTGGGTGACCCATAGAACTTGGCCAGACCAAAGTCACCGATCTTGACGACACCTTCACTGTCAATCAGCAGATTGTTTGGCTTTAAGTCCTACACAGCCAGCAGTCGCATTGTCTACAACCTATCACTATCGCTCTGCTAAGAGTCAACAAATTAAACTCTGAATTAAATTTATGAATAAAAAGGATTTTAAAAAACTTATGAAGTTGTTTAAATTAAGACTACAATAACTGTAGTACCTCCTTTGCTAATTAAAGATTACTTTCCTGCATTCTTCAGCTTAAAATAAGCCAATACGAATTATTCAGCATAAAAACATTTCTTTGCCCCATAATGACCATATCAAGTAATTCTGACATTAAATTTGATAATAAATCTTACACAAAGAAAGTAAAAATACCACCGAATTCTTATATTAATTCATTTAATATTAACCTACTAAATCATTGCGGTATAGTCCTTAGGTAAAGTGACACATGCATATTTAACAAGCATATTTCAAAAAACACTATCAACTACTCTGACTAATGTAAAAACTAACATATATAAATAAAACTAAATAGCTCTTGTTTTTCCACCTAGATTTTAATCTAAGTTTGAAACATCAAGTTTGAGCTGCTGTAGCAGCCAAGATATACATGCCACTTGAATTTTTGAGTGTTTTTTCTGAATCTACGCATCAAATATAGTATTGTGGGAAGTTTCATATGGATAGCATCTTAAATAGCTATATTATAGCAGTTCAAAGTACAGAAAAAATAACATGCGTTTTATTTTTCGCACCAAAATGGATCTACGGTGGGGTCGAAATGACTGCCATAACTCCCCAGCCGGTCAACCAATTGATTTGAAATTTTAAATCTAGCCTAAAGGCATCTTTTACTTTACACTGTTAAAATATCGTTCACCTGGTCACCTGTCACGGTCACCTGGGAAGATTATCTAAATCTGGACCAGTTGACTTGGAATGACCCTTAAGAATTAATATAAAATGTCTATTTGTAGAAATTAATATATGATTTCTCACAGCAATTAAATCTTCTTAACTTCTAGATTAACATTAACCGTCCCAGGTTTCAAAGCTTAAGAATTAGAAATAGAATCCTATTAAACTTCTTTTTCACTTTTAGTCTTAAATCAACGAAATGTCAAGAAATGAGGCCCAACCCGATGCAGTATCCAGTTAGCGTGCAGATACTCCAGACCCTTCAGCACTTGTATCATATAGGCTTTGATGTGCGGCATGGTGAGAACCACACTCGTGTCCTTTACTATAGCCTGCATAAGTGAGAGCAAATGATTCACTCAAGATCATAAGATCTCTAATATAATTTGCAAGACACCATTACACTGACGGCGGAAGGCAATGAGAAACTGACTCAGAAACTAAGGTGTCAATAAGGCTCAACCATTTGTATAAACTTAACTTCAATTCCTCATTTCTAGTCTACTTTAGTTGTAGGGATGCTACAGCAATATAAGTCTGATTTATTTAATAGCAATATAATTAATACAAAAATTAAATTAATGAAAACAAAGCAAACTAAAATAGTAAAAGGGAAAATAAAACTATAAAAAAATCAGAATAGAACAAGGCACAGTAAAAGCTGGTAAAGCTAATGTTAACGTCAGTTTCCTCACTCGAAAGCGATATCAGTGACAGGCGAACCCAGAATAGTTAAATATGTAGTAATGTATATAAGAATTAGGAAAAAATGACATACTTCTAAGTCAGTGTCCATGAAGTCAAACACTAGGCTGACGTTAGAACGATGTCCAAACACGTCCAAGAGCTAAGAGCAACAAAACACAGTCACAATAATATAATGTCTTATATAGATAACCCTATACGATACAGATATCAACTGAGACAAAATTAAAAACTGAGAGATCGATAATATACAGACATATATATATATATATATATATATATATACATATATATATATATACATATATACATATATATATATATATCATCATCATCATCATCATCATCATTATCATCATCATCATCATCATCATCATCCTCCCTTGAATCCCATTTAAACTGGGGTTGGGATACGAATAGACTGTCTCAAATCCTCTCTCTGTCCTACACCACACCACCAGCCAATCCCTATTTGAGACTTTTCCATTCGTTTAAATTTTTGTAGCAATTTCGGGAGCCTAGGCGCTCACCAACCGAATGCCCTTTCTGATGTTGGTATTGATCTTAGAGCTTTATTTATATATATAATATATATATAACATATATATATATATATATATATATATATTATATATATATATATATATATCTATATATATATATATATATATATATATATATATATATATATATATATATATATAGATATATATATATATATATATATAGCACAGCAGATCTTCATTAAACAATTTAAAACAACAAAGAAGGATAAGAATTAAGAACTAAGCTAGTAGGATCAGATAACAGCCCTAATGGGATATTGCTACATAGTAACTTACGCCGATAATATTTGGATGACTAAGCTCCTGAAGAAGTTTTATTTCTCTCAGTGCAGTTCTGTTCACTCCATCGGCAGTCTCCGCCTTGTTGCCGAGCTTTATCTGATATCACATCATTAATATCAGCAAAATTTTACACGGCTACTATCAACAAGACACTTTTACAATAATTAGACGAGCACTCATGTACTTTTAAATAATCTTAACACATACAATACTCACATCCATAATTAGAAAAGCAATTGAAAATTAACAAAAATTATCATTCAACTGAACAATCAGTATTCCAAAATACCAGATGCTACATGTAGATATAATGACTACCATAAACACAGTGGAATAAGGATATTTCCAAATGAGTATTTCTATGAGAGAACCAGCCGGTACTAAAGTGCCATGGCAATCAATAGTTTCATCTAAATATCATAGTAGCCAATTTGAATTAATACAACAAAGTGCATAATTCTTGGGATGAAATCAATTTAAAGGAACCAACCAGTAGGACTAAAGAAATACATTTTCTACTGACCACTAACTGTATATATGATAAATTTCTACTGAATACAAATAATAACTTTAAAGATCTATGCTAGTGGAGCCTCACATTAACTTAAAATTGATGAGACAGAGTGAGTTTAGAGTGCAAAAATAACATTACATATATAGTCATTTCATACCTTTTTGACAGCCACAATCCTGTTATTAGTAACATCTCTCGCTTTGTAAACAGTTGCAAACTGAAATTTACAAAATTATAACTAAAATTATAACTTACATTTATATTCATCAGAAGCATATGTTACAAATTGTAATCGAGAATAATCAAGTCGTTTACTGTATCATGCCGAAAGGTTATAACAAAGTAAAATACAATAAAAATTAAATTACAAAATTGATGTTTACACAGATTTTGAACGATAATAAAGGATATTACTTTTATAGAACTGTAAATACCGCTTTTAATTAAATTTAATAATTTTAAATAAATAAATAACGCTATAGTAATTACACACTGTTATAGTAATTAGTGTACACAGTTTTGAATAATTATTATATTCATCCTAACCTGACCCTCGCCTAAATATTCTATTTTCTCGTATCTCTTATGTTTTCCTTCCATCGTCGCCATTTATATTTACCACTGCTATCGCAATTTCCCAAATAATATCTTATCGAAGTTCTTGTGTCCAAATTTAAAACTTTACTAAGTTGCATCCAAGGGAATGGAAGAATTTAATTTATAAGTAATAAGAAGAAAGTACTGTGCAATTCTTTATTCTCTGGTTGCATTACACTTAAAATTCTTCTTCGTAACTTAACTTATAAGTAATATAGAATCATTATGATTTATGACAAGTTATTAAGATTATTATTAAGGCAAGAATACGAGAGAAATAAATTGACTCTATAAAATAAAACGTACTCTATCATATGTCCAAATAATGAAGTAAAAAAGCAACGTGGCTCGGAGTTGAGAGCTTCAGGCAACGTTATGAAATGTCTAAGCATGTCTGATAATTTTGTTGCAAAAAATTCGCTGTAATTCGAACAATGGTTAAATACATAATATTTTGGTGAACTGTAGAATATCTTTACAGCTATTAAAATTAAAGAGGCTGTACAATGCACATTGATTATTTTGTGCGTTTTTACGCTGTACCATTTATCTCTTGCCATAACTTTGATTATAGTGCTTTTCTTCGCAAATTGTCATTACATACTTGGCAAACTTCTCTTCATGAATGACCAACTTCAAACTTTTCTTTTTAAATATCAGAACCTAAGGTGTATTAAACTCTCGTGGGATCGATTCCCAGCCGCGCTGATCTGAGAGTCAAATCTCGGACATTCACTGAACTGCTTATACGGAAAATGGACTAAATTGCCTAACAGTTTAAACATGTAGTATTAAAAGTGACAGATATAAACATAGTTGATCATTTCACTATAATGCGCGTTTACTTCTTTTACATAGCCTACCTTATGTCGAGAAGGAATCACTATTGATTATTATACGAATGCTGATCCCCAATGGTGTTTTATATTTCCTGTTGTACGGACAAAGAAAGCGACTAACATGTGCGCGGGATTCAGCGAATTGATTGAGAGTACGCCTCAGAACTCGAATCGTGAAGCAAGGGTTCGTATTCTGAGTCAGTCAGCATCAAATAAACCCAGAGTGATTGAAGGTTATTTTTCAATCCACGTTAGCTGCAGTAGTGCGCACTCAAATAGGCAGAGATTTAATAATCATGGAGCGAAGGAGCAAATACCTGCGAAGTACCCGTGTTGTATCAGAGTTACTTAAGAATATACCAATTAACCGTACACTGCATGCATCTTAAAAGGCGACAAAGCACCAAGATCCAAACCTACGCCGGAAAGGGCATTCGGTTGGTCTAGACCACAGAAATTGCTACAATATTATTTTAAACGAATGGAAAATTTTATGTCTATTTGTATCCTAGCGATTGATTCAGTTTTTTGAGATTTTAGGTCTACTCGTGTCAACATCTTAGCTAGATACAAGGGATTCAGAAGATAATGATAAAATAAAATAAGGATGAAACAAAAGCTACAAAAATATCACTGTAAGGGTACTCTGGAGTTAAATATTAAGGGAACTCAGAATCTAATATACTTTTACATAGTCTCTCAGCTTTACCACAGTGCAACGTTCCCTGTCTCAAAAATTTTAGTTTCACTTTCATTTTCTGCACTCCAATAAATGTTCTTTATGAAATACACATTTAGTTTCATAGGCTTACGTATAGCATCAGCTCATCCATGCTAAAATCTAGGACATCTAACACAACACATTCAGTTTCTTTGATGGCCAATTATCTATCTGTCCATCAAATGTAAATTTAATACCTACTAAACTTTCACTCCCATCACAGAAGGATTATAACCCCAATAGTGCACCTCACAGTATGTCATTTGAGACCTCACAACAATGTGTAACATGCTATCAACGGCTTCTTACCGCCGAGTGATTTACACATAAAAAATCACATTATCTATTATCGTTTTAAGAAATACTGAAAATATTAAGATGTATCTGCGGCAATCATGAGAATAGTGACAAAATTAATTGTCAAAATATTTTACTCATTTTTAATTATACTGATAAAAACTACAACGAATTTAGAATTATCAAGCCACGTCAATTTATGGTAACTAGTCATTCTCCTTCCAGTGTTCCCAAAGTCTTATCATAATTAATTAACAGATTATGTTTTCGAATTCTAACACTCACTTTTGCTTGACAACAACTACATGAAATCGGACAGATAGTTAATCAGTAAATCAACAGCGAGTCAATAGAATGTAATTCAAATAGGAGTTCCTTGTCAGTTTTTTTTTTGTTTAAAAAGAAAATTTAGGTAAATTAAGCCTTTACATCAAAACAACAATAAATCGCCCTTTCATTAGAGCTGGCAACACTGTTTCACGTCATATACAAGGGTCCCAAAGAAACTCTGCCCCCCCCGGAAAGTTTTTGGATAACAAAATCATGCTTAGAATTCAACTATGTCTAACTGACCCATAATGAAATGTCACTGGTTGCACTGGACGGCTAAGGATTAATCTATATCAATAGATCAAAAGCATTGGCGCCGTATATGAAAAAATAAATTAATACTTCATACACTAAATACATCAAATAAACAAGGGAAACACGATCAAAATATCAGTCCGTCGCAAAAATGTTATCAATCAATTAAAATACCTATAAAGCACTTCTCAATACAAAATACAACAGAAGAGCTAATAGCACTATACTTTCTTCAATATACATGTACTGTATATATAATATTAACAAGTATTTATTGTGGGCCCAACAATATGAACCAATTGATAAATACTCTTCAGCATGACTTCAATGACTCCCCACATAAGAGGCTAAAGCTGGTAAAGCTAAGGTTAATGTCAGTTTCCTCACTCGAAAGCGATGCCAGTGACGGGCGAGCCCAGGATTTGAACCCAGCATATACTGATCCGCGGTCGAATATCTTACCAACATCGCCACTGGCTCCAGCCAGATACATTTAGTTATGATAAAGCCTTGGTAATGGGATTACCAATCAACGGCTCCTATTAAGCCAGAAAATGAATTTTGAGTACAAATATGTACCGTAGAATTTTTCTACTTGTCATTGGCAGAATACTAATTGCTATGGACATACACACTTACAGATTAACTCCAATCCACTCAACAATCTTCACAACACTTCAGTCCACTCAATCAGCTGATTCACTACGAGATATAGCCGAGGCAACAGCTGCCAAGTCTTGACTGGTCGTACCCAGTTCATCGACCTCCATCTTTACTTCGACTGAGTCCTCAGCGTTACCTTCCTGATGATTTTCTGCTCGACTGTTCTCAGCGACAGCCACCGAATCGTTGGCCACAGAATCGTGCACAGTGCGCAAGTGTTCTACGAACATCTCCCGTGTGCTGCAAATCTCCTCGCAGTCCGGAAATAGGCACGGGAAATTCCGAGGAGGGTTTTCTGGGACTTGCGAGTCCTCCTGTCTATTGATTCCACCAGGATTCGTCTCGGGGTCACCCGGTATTGATCCCTCCCCATCCACTCCATCTCCATCGTCGTGTCTTCCACGTGTCGCAGCTCTGAGTTTATCTAGGTCAATGATAAATACAATAGGGGGAAGTTATAGGTAGATACTAGACGGTCATTAAAGTAAGATATAGTTATAGAACTTTAAAGTAAGATATAGTTATAGAACTTTAAAGTAAGATATAGTTATAGAACTTTAAAGTAAGATATAGTTATAGAACTTTAAAGTAAGATATAGTTATAGAACTTTAAAGTAAGATATAGTTATAGAACTTTAAAGTAAGATATAGTTATAGAACTTTAAAGTAAGATATAGTTATAGAATTTTAGCAACGTGGCAGAATTTCTCAAACTACGATTACATATAACTAAAGTTAAACAGACTACCAATTGATAGAATATATCAGGCACCAAATAATGGCAGACACCTGCTAAACCCAGACAGTAGAAAACTGCAGATGAGTAGCAAAGAGTCTTGCGAAGGGATGACAATGAAGATTCCTAAGAACGAGAGCGATGTCGGGGACGTCTCAAGCTTAACATAAAACTGCACCAGTAGAACGAAATAGACTAAACAGAAAATGAGATTGTAATAATAGATGATTTTAATTCACAATCTGTCTTAGGTATTTACAATAGATAGATTGTAATAAACGATCTGTCTTAAATAGATAGATTGTAATTCGTCTTAATTTGTCTAAGTTAATTAGGAGAAGTGACAACATGTCACGTAACATCAATTAAACGTCACAGCTGTTCTAGGCAGCTCTTACCACGTCGAGGGCTCGACCACATCGCCTCGTCCACGTCTGAGGACCCATCGCTCATCAGCTCTCGTTCCTGCCTCTCCTCGGCTCTCTCCTGCTGCTCCAGAGCTCTTCTCTTCTCCACCAGAGAGGGAGCTCTGCCGTGAACACGCTTCAAGTGGAGCGAAAGACCGGGATAGGAAGAGAAGAGTCGAGGGCAGCCCACTGCAGGGCAGTGCATGCCCTTACGCCTTCTCACCCGCTTCTTCTTTGTAGACACAACGGAGTGGTCAGTGTCGTCTGAACAACGCAAACATAATGGATTAAATATCATACTTTCTGTCGATAATTACCTGCATCAAGTAATATCTGATTAAATCAAATATCTGATTAAATCAAATATCTGATTAAATCAAATATCTGATTAAATCAAATATCTGATTAAATCAAATATCTGATTAAATCAAATATCTGATTAAATCAAATATCTGATTAAAACAAATATCTGATTAAATCAAATATCTGATTAAATCAAATATCTGATTAAATCAAATATCTGATTAAATCAAATATCTGATTAAATCAAATATCTGATTAAATCAAATATCTGATTAAATCAAATATCTGATTAAATCAAATATCTGATTAAATCAAATATCTGATTAAATCAAATATCTGATTAAATCAAATATCTGATTAAATCAAGTATCTGATTAAATCAAATATCTGATTTTCACCCACTGCCCAATATCATACAATCACTGGTAACACAATCTACCCTGACCACTTTTGATCACCGGACTGGCTTTCGTTTAGGATCTTACTTCTCCTCAGCACATTTCTTTTGCCAGACTAGTCTGGGTGAATTGATCTGTAGTGAGGTGTGCTGTTGGGGACGTCCCTGACATCATCATTGGATGAAGAAACGGACGTTAAACCATTATTATTAGTATTATTATTATTAATAATGTTCAGTAAGTTAAAGTATTAGTCTTTTGGTGCCAATAGACTGTATTAACAGACTGTATTAACAGACTGTATTAAATGTTCACTTGCGTTTCAATAAACTGGAGATGAACAGTCGACCTTCTTGCGCAACGAAGTTAATTCACGACTGTTAGGGCATTACATTTAGTATTATAAAAAACCTGTAGCAACCAATATAGAAATCTTTTTAGCATTTAACAATCCTCTCTCTCACTGTTGTTCACTTTATTGTTGCATGTGTTTCAGTTTATCCTGTCAGTTTCTGTATGAATAAAAGTGTATTGTACCACTTGTTTGAGTAAAAGTTAGTAAAGCTATTATTAATGTCAGTTTCCTCACACAAAAGCGACGTCAGTGACGAGTGAGCCCAGGGTTGAACCCCGCACACACTGATCTGCGATCGAATATCTTACCGACATAGCCACTCGCTCCAGCCAATTAAGATTTATTTTATAGATTAAGCCTGATACAGTCAGCTTACCATTATGATTAGCAGTAGACGCTATCCATACACCCTCGGGGAGCACAAACTTAGTGTCGATATCCCTGGTGTGACCAGTGCTGTAGTGCTGTGCCAGTTCTTCAAAGCTCTCGCAGGCCACAATGCACTCAGCAAACCTACAAACGGAAACTTTTCGCAGATTTTCCTCGGTGGAACTTTCTCTAGAAATTAGACGTGAACCTGGCGTTGTGCAGATATTTGACGTACTGTTAGTACTCCGAACACTTTCAGAATTGAAAACTTCTCTAGTGGCTGGGGTATTTACAGCGGCCTCAGCGTTCAATACAACTTCAGAGCCTGACGAGGCTTCAGCCGGAGCTTCACTATCTGACACTGCGCTAGCATCCTTCTCTGTTAAACCACTTGTCACCGAGCCATCATTCCTCGTTGTGACATCACTGGGCCGTTTGCCAACATCTCTGTCACCACCATTACTTGGCAGTGCATCAGCAGCCTTAGCTCTCAAACTACTTGGCACGGTGCCACACGATGAATCATCGGATTCTATTATTTCGGGGTGATCAATCCCTCGACCCCTCCCACCTGACCCCAGTAGCCCCGCCCCCTCCTCCTCCTCATCCGTTGCCATGAGAACATCAAACCCAGGCATCTCTATCTGTGGCAGGCTGTCCACCATCATAGCAGCTGCCGCAGCTGCTGCAGCAGCTGTAATAGCAGCCACAGTGGGGTCCTCGTCAGAGAGAGCTGAGATGTTGGTAATACTGAACTCACTCGTGTCTTCTTGCTGCAGAAATAAATATTCATGTAAAACGATAGATCTTATGCATTACTAAGCATTATACATAGGCTTTTATTGAACTTAATAGCTTCATTGTTACAATAAAAATTAGAAAATTAAATATTTATCTATGACACATAAACACTAATACGAATAATAAGAAGGGACTTGCTGGCCCTTAAGTAGACAATTAGAACATCTATACCTGATATTTGTATTTTTTTTATTTGTATTTTATTTTCAATGCAGTTGTATTTGTTGTAATGCACTGATGTTATTTTGTGTTTATTGTATGTAACTTGCTACCACGTATTGATGATGTATATAAGTATATATATATATATATATATATATATATATACATATATATATATATATATATATATATATATATATTTATATATATAGATATTATATGTATGTATAATATATTATATATATATATATATATAATATATATATATATATATATATATACTGAAGCTAAATTCAATGACAATTTTCTGCTCGATAGCACATCACTGACAGGGCATGCGCTGGATGTGAACCATGGCACCTACTGACCTGCTGTCAAACGACTTGCCAACAAGCCACCGGCTCAGCCCATTACAGAAACAGTGTGCAGTAATGTAAGCAAGTTCAATGAATACTATATAGTCATTAAATTACTTAATTTAGTAGTCAATATTATATTAAAATTTAATTCATTCATTAATGTAGTAATACAAGAAATTGTTAAAAGAATGACAAATAGAATACATTTATGTCGAAGAGTAACATCAGTAATTCACATACATTATTAACCTCTCCGGCAATGTCTGTGTATACTTCAGGAATGGGCAGTTCACCATCGCCCCTGGACCTGCCTGCCGCCGCACTTTTCTCCGCTGAACCATTTCCTCCACCTGACTTAGCACCAGATGCTCTGGAATTCCCCGCATCCATCGACACCCCACCCATGGCGTTGAGTAGAACAAATTCTGGAATATTCTGACTTGACCCCGACACGGTGTCACCCTCGTTGGCAGCCCGCCCTGAGACTCTCTGAGAGCCATCATGGAGGCCACTGGAAGATGGTATCGGTTGTATAGTGATAGTAGACGGAGGATTCAAGCCGCTCCTGTCCGAGGCTGTAGCCGATACGGCTGAAGCAGCGGAAACAAACACTGGTCCGACGCTGCCGCCTCTACGCCGGGCGAGGGTTGAAGCGGGACTCCTGGTCGCCCAAGAAGACGGAGTAGAGTCAGATTCTACAATCATTACGTCATCCTCGCCGCCAGCCGGTTGAGATAGGGAAGGTAGGTGGTGCCGCTGATTCTGTGAAGGTTGCCGTTGTCTGTAACGTGGCGTGAACCCCCTCATCATCTGTCCCCCGCGCATTCCCGGCGCATACATGGCATTGCCCATTGCCGCCATGGCTGCAGCCCTCTGTGGAGTGATACCCGGAATAGAACCCGCAGCAGCCGCGAGCGAAGCATTTGTGAATCTGGATCCTCGCTGCATTGGCTGTTGGGAGGGACTGTAGAATCGAGGTCCGGTGTTACGGTGCATTGCACCCGACATTTGCATAGGCATCGCGGTGCCCGGTGATCTGCCGACCTTGCGCAGTGGTGGCATTGGCACGGCCGGGGTGTCTGCGACACGCGTCAAATCAACGACATCAGCCGACGGATTTTTCTTTCTGGCACTGTTTTCAGCCAGTCCTGACGCAGAATCCTTCGAGTGACCACCGCCACCACCAGCACCACCAATTACCTCGTTTATGTGCACTATAAAAACATCCTTCTTGTCCAGCGTTATGCCTAGGAGTCCCTGAACCATGATCTCATCGGTGTAGATGAGGCCATTCTTACAGAGCAGTGTGACGGTATCTGTTAGCAACTTGCTAACACGTTCCTGATCAGCCTTCATTGTTACTTCGGTCATTAACAAGGTCGATCAAGCAAAACTGTAAACATCTAAAAATTTAATATTCAACTAGACATCTGAAATCACAAAGATATCAGTAGCAAAGAATCTAGAAAAGAAATTAACATGCACCGCTGGAGAAAATTTTTTTTTTAAGGATCTTCTTAATACGAAGCACATATTTAAAATTTTAACTCTCTGTCTCAAAACTAATAGAAATCTAGCCAGATATATGCATATGTATGTAAGCAAATCTGAATACTACAAAACAGCTGACTGGTTGTAGTACCTTTTCGCTTTATTTTCGTCACGTAAGTCAGTACCTCAGAGCTTTCAAAATATTTAGATCACAAGACAGACACTACAGACAAAATATTGTTATTCAGCATGTAAAGTTAGGGTATCTATACCTAATACTAATCTGCAAACAATCGTAATAATGAGCACTCTAATGATCAACATTCTGATGCCTTAACAATAGTTTATGACCTTTACATACCTGAGAGATAGTTTTAGTTTGAAAATTATTAATTCTGAGGTTATTCTACACGTCTTCTTCAGCATATGCGTTTAACAACTCTCATGAAGGCATGGCAGACTTCAGGAGGCAATTTCAAATTTTATGTAATGCAAAACATTGATTTTTGTAACTTTTGCTCATACAAAGAAAGTATTTTGGATTAGGCAAGATATCACGCAAAATTTATGTAATTACAGAAATACTAGTAAAATTAAAGTTAAAATAGGATTATTTTATATTTAGTCCCCTTATAAATTTCACAGATGCAGTAGCTGATATTAGTTATCAATTAGGCGATTTTACATATAAACAATTACAGAAAGACATGGATTTTAGAACAATATATTTCAATATTTACAAACAGTCGGCATATTCAATATGGCCGCGCCCTATAACCACAGTGCAAGGGCACCAGACTAATATAACATTCTGGTTTTTCTGCTTCTTTCTTGAAAACTTTTACTTTGACATGTTAATTATTTATAATTTCTCCAATTTCTTAATGGTGATTTAATATGAGTGTAGATGTTATGAACCATAATAAATGAGTAATGAGTCAAATAATGAAAACATAAGTCGGATCTATCTCTTAAATTCGCTTTCAGAGAACCAGAACCTCTCTTAAGACAATGGTGGAAAATGGTGGTTTTCTAACTTCCGGACGGCTTGAAAGCAAATCACGGTAAGGTCTACCAAAGTACAGCGCCTTATGCAGTGGTACGATTTGCCATAGTACAGCATAGTATGCAGTAGTACGGTTTGTCATAGTATAGTATAGTATACACTGGTACGGTTTGTCATAATATTGCAAGTATGCAGCGGTATGCTATGTTCTAGTACAGCTTCTTATACAGCGGTACGGTTTGCAATATAGTACAGCATAGTTTACAATGGTAAGGTTTGCCATAGTAGGCCTACAGCAGATCTCGAGTATGCAGTGGTACGGTTTGCATTAGTACAGCATAGTATGCACTGGCACAGTTTACAACAGTGCAGTATAGTGTGCACTGATACGGTTTGCAGAGTACAAAAGTGACAAAACAGCTCAGAGACAAAACTCGCAAATGGAATCAACAGTATAAAATTGAGTCAGCACATTATACAAGCAAGTAAGCTATAGGCCTAGTCTCTCATTAACATTAGGTATATAGGTATATCGGGCAGCATAATGTGCATTTGAATGATAGTATATCGAGAATCATATGCCACGCCTAGGCACATATGAATTACTAACACTAGGTATACAACGTCCAGTAGTCTAATACATATGCAATACCACAATACATGTAAAGCTTGATATGAGCGAAGAGTAACTATAGTGCTCAAGTCTAATATAGGGTTAATGCGGGGTTCAAATCCTGGGCTCGCCTGTCATTTACATCGCTTTCGAGCGAGGAAACTGACGTTAACATTAGCTTTATCAGCTTTTTTATGTCTTAAGCATGATTACCGGCTGATATGAGTGAAATAAATAAGATTTTATTTCATTCTATTCTGACTTTCTTTCTATCGAAATTTTCCTAGACCATGTAAAACTGTGATAGGGTAATTGTAACCACGTCTCAATACAGAATCTAATTCGGTAACAATAGAAGCTCGAAATGTACCCATAAACAATTCGCGTAAGAGGTTGTCGAGAAAGAGACTAGTAAGGGGTTACAGATACTTTTAGTTATAAACTCCAGCTAATACATACAAAGGCATTCAAAATTGCATGCAGTTTGCAATAGCCCGCCGCATCGAAAAAAAGATTAAGGGTTCAACAGAAAGAAAGAATGCTGGGAAAACTTTGAGGGCAATTAAAAATTTGAGGGGAGGGGACCCGCGTCAGCCCCCTGGACCCACTCTTTAATTCGACCGAGAAAATTGACTTTTATTTACCGGGTGTTTCGGCGAGACGGATCGATAGGCGCAACGATTCAATCAGCTGATGACTATGGAAGGCCCCTAGGGTAGCAGCGTCAACAGAACTGGGAATTAATTAGTAGCCGGCTATATGATGCTACGTCCACAATCCCGAGTCCCTTGATGATCAGAGCTGACTTCCGCCAAAATCTCCATCATACTGCGAACTTCATCTTCGTTCAGATCATTCCAGCTGTGCTTCACAGGAAGAAAAATTCCGGTTATGTCATTTTGAGGCATTCTATGAGGAAATACAGGAAGTTGACTATATTGTGCTTGAATCTACCACCTAAAGAACACTACTGCACTATAGGAATAGGAAAGAGCCTTCAAAGAGGATGAGAGTGTCACTGCGTGATATATAACATATATAGTATATATCCCTGGGGCAAAAAAATAGTCCCCTAGCGAAATCTCAATAACTTCGACAAAACTCAAGGTATTTAAACCAAATTTTTAGAATTTCTAGAGGAAGAATTTCTACATATTCTGCAAATTTGATGACAATTTGGTAAGCAGTAACAAAGTTACAGTGTTTCTACGAAAAAAGTGAAAAAATCAATTTTAACAAGACTTATTTTAACAAAAGTCATAGTAACTTCGACAAAGCTCAAAATAGCTTTACAAAATTTTCGGAGCTTCTACATGATGACTTTCTACACCTATCTTGCAAATTTTGCGAAAATATATTCAGAAGTAACAAAAATACAGCGCATATTCCGAATAAGTGTAAAAATCAATTTCAAGAAGGCTTATTTAAACAAAAGTACCGGAAAATGTCTTCAAAATTTAGAAATAATTTAAACAGAAGAACTAATGTTAAGCATCATTTATTGGAGCCGCTAACAAGGTAGTGTAGGCTTATATTCTACCACTTAAGTAAACGGCTCTTTTCAGGGTCGTTATTTTCATAAAGAGCAACAACTGTCATTTCAAAAAACCTTGTTAAAATTGATTTTTGCACTTTTCTCATAGAAATGATGTAATTTCGTAATTACTGAAAATATTTTCACCAAATTTGCAGAAGATGCGCAGAAATTCCTACTCTAGAAGTTCTGAAAATTTAGTACAGACTTGTTGAGTTTTCTTGAAGTTATTCAGATTTCGCTAGGGGATTATTTTTTTGCCCCAGTCTGTATATATATATATATATATATATATATATATATATATATATATATATATATATATATAATATTATATATATTGAGAGAGAGAGAGACTGAAAACATAATATTCAAATTTAAACGTAAAGGTTTTCTATAGGTTTTCTATAATGTGAAGGAAAAGAACTAAGTGAGTCACACACAATCTCTTGCAATTTATTGCTTTGCCCTTGTAATTAATAAATTATCTAGCTATATGACGCTAAAAATATTAATCGCTTTTAGATAGGACCTATTTAGATATGACCTATATAGAGAGGGCCTATTAGATAGGACCTATATAGATAGTGCCTATATAGATAGGGCCTATATGGATAGGGCCTATATATAGAGGGCCTATGTAGATAGGGCCTATTTAGATATATAGGGACTATATAGATAGGGCCTATATATCCATTTGGAACTTTTCTGTAGCATGGACCCACATGGTAGACTTCCCAATATTAGCATGGATTAAGTGATCCTGTGTGATTACTGGATCATCAACTACAAATATACACCGGGATCTGCGCTCAATCTGGATTTCTATTGGACGGTATTTATAGTGCAACGAAATGCCAAAATTCTCTCTAAGTATGTCACAAACACTTCTCATTTAGTCTACGTCCCGTGTAGGTCATATGACGTGTCATCATTTAGTAGACGTTCAGTATAGGTCAAGCGTGTCATCAATTCATATGGCATATCCTCATTTAGTTGACATCACGTTCACGTCGTATGACGTGTCCTCATTTAGTCGACGTCACGTTTAGGTCATACGACGTGTCCTAATT
Source organism: Enchytraeus crypticus (assembly GCA_905160935.1). Classification (NCBI taxonomy): domain Eukaryota; kingdom Metazoa; phylum Annelida; class Clitellata; order Enchytraeida; family Enchytraeidae; genus Enchytraeus; species Enchytraeus crypticus. The sequence continues at coordinate 1,101,511 of CAJHZI010000453.1, read as the reverse complement.
TAGTCGACGTCACGTTCAGTTCTTTTCTATAGCTAAGGATATATAAGCCAAATAAGATATAATATTATAGGTCTTAATATTATAGGCCATATAATTATAATATTATAGTATTATAATTATAATATTATTATATTATAAGACATAATAGTATGGCCTAAATCAAGTAAGAATGCCAGATTAGTCAAATAATTTCAAGAGATAACGATAACTTTAAATTACTTTTTGGTTTGTCTAAATTCTCGATTGGAAATAGAAGTTTTGCGACTCTAAAAATTGCAGCCCCTACAGTGGGCCTCTCACCCCAGCATCAACTAAATGTTATTTATTTATTTATTCACATTTACCACCACAGGCGTACTTTCACTTTCATTATTACAAGAATATTACAAGATCACATAAACACTTAATAAATACAGAAAGTATAAGAAAAGTATGAAGACGTAGGCGAAAAAGCAAATTCAGGCTATATACATGTAGTATAAAGCATTTGCATATTCCGTCATTAGAACTGTAAAATCGTTGTTACTTAAAAAAATTAAAAATTAAATTTATTGTTAAATAAGGTAACAAAAATTAGTTTAAAAACGAATATGATATCATCTAAGGATGAATTGATAAAACAAATATTAACACCATGGTCCAGGAAAAACTTCATACCCCGCAAAATCATTTCACTTGTCAAATGCAGAATTTCATATTTGTTTAAATTAGTTTAACGTAGAGCTCAGATGCACTCAGTAAGTTCTTTAACCTGACATTAATCTCTGATAACCTGAGAACTCTGTCGATCAGCAGCAGATGGAGAGTGGGGGAGGAAGCGGATTTCTACAGCGTCAGTACCAGGCCTATACGAGGTACCTCAGGCCTGTCCGAGCTATCCAGTTCAGCGACCTGGACATGCTCAAATCCATGATCCAGGTAGGACTCTGCTTCCTTCCAAAGTCGAAATAAAATCAATTTCTACGATGATCTCTCGTAGACATATTAACTAAGTAATGTAATCCATGACATAATATTAGTAATTTAATTAATTAATAATTATTGTAAGCACTAAGATCCACACCAACGTCAGAAAAGGCATTCGGTTGTTGAGCGCCTAGGCTCCAGAAATTGCTACAAAAAATTTAAACGATTAAAAAAGTCTCAAATAGGGGATTGGCTGGTGGTGTGGTGTAGGACAGAGAGGATTTAAGACTGTCTATTCGTATCCCGACCCTGGTTAAACTGGGATTCAAGGGAGGATGATGATGATGATGATTAATTATCGCAATAATTACGAGTGTTTTAGTCTTTTTCTAACACAGTTATGATGTCAGGAAGTTTAGTTTATTCTTTTAATTATTTGTCTAGACTCACACATGACAGCACGTGATTGCAAAGCTTTTTCTTTGTCTCTATTTGTAGTTATATAACTTTGTAAACATTCAGTCCATGTCTGTTCGTAGTCGTTATCCTAATGAACGTTTGCATGTGATGCATACGTTTACCGTCAGTTAAATTAAGGTATTTGGATGTTGCGGACTTCCTTTTAACTTTAACAATGAATTTTTATCATTGGTTAGACCGTTTGATTGATTGATTTATTGATCAATTGATCGATTGACTGATTGATTGACTGATTGACTGACTGACTGACTGTCTGGCTGACTGTCTGCCAGGCTGCCTGCCTACCTGCCTAACTGACTGACTGACTGACTGACTGATTGACTGACTGACTGACTGCCTGATTGACTGACTGACTGACTGTCTGACAGACTGTCTGCCTGCCTGTCTGTCTGTCTGCCTGACTGACTGACTGATCGATTGATTGATCGCTGGATTGTGTAATTGATTGATTGATTGATTGCTTGCCTGATTGACGCAGATCTTAGACCCTGAGGAGATATCTAGCGTGTCACAGTTGCTGGGACCTCGACGCGGTGTGGTGAGGATCACCTGTAAGACGATGAACGCCGTGGAGCGCCTGGAGGAGGTTGTGAGGACGAGGAAGCTCATGATCAACGGCGTCCCACTTGGACAGGTGGAGGAATCCACGGGACAGTTCATACTTGTTGTGCTCGACAACGTGCCCCAGTACATCACAGACGAGCAGGTTGTTGTTGTTGTTGTTATTGTTGTTGTTGTTATTGTTGTTTTTATTGTTGTTGTTGTTGATGATATAGTTGTTGTGCTCGACAACGTGCCACAGATGAGCAGGTTGTTGTTGTTGTTGTTGTTGTTGTTGTTGCTGTTGTTGTTGTTGTTGTTGTGCTAGACAACGTACTGACGAGCAGGTTGTTGTTGTTGTTGTTTTTGATGTTGCTGATGTTGTTATTATTGGTATTGTTGCTAATGCTGTTTGCCGTTGGCTTTATTAATTTTGTGTTGTTGTTGTTGGTGTTGCTTTTTATCAGGTTGTCTTTGTTATTGTTGCTCTACTCACTGGGACTGTTGCTCTGCCAGCTTGAGGGGCATTGATTTGACTTATAAGTGACAGTCTTAACACAAAAATATAAGACATTTCTAGGATTTGCCTATTTTTAGGAAATACTTTAAGAACCTCTAGTAAAACCCCGTATCTCTTTCCTACAGAGATTTCTTCTTTCGACAGTTAGGGTAATTTAATCAAATAAAAATACAAGTATGAGTCAATTGTGAAATGTAAACCCTGTATTTTCTCGCTCTCTCTCTCTGTCTGTCGCTCTCCCGTCATCGATTTGCTATCGAGTAGAAAACTGACGTTAAACTTAGCTTTAACTGTAAAGTTTACTACTCCAATGTAAGTGCATTGTGCTACTTGATATTGTCCCATCTCAGGTAGAGGAGGCCATGCTATACTTTATGTGATACGTTGTGCTATGATACGCTATATTACTGTGCCACTTTTTCAGATGGAGGTGGCTATGCTACCGTCTATTGTGCTACATTGTGCTATGATGTACTATATTATTGTTCCATTGCTTCAGGTGGAGGTAGTTATGCTATACTGTATTGTGCTACGTTGTGCTATGATGTGCTCTATTATTGTAGCACTATTTCACTTCATGTGTTACTTTGTGCTACGTTGTACTATATTACTGTGCCATTGATCAGGTAGAGGAAGCCATTCTATACTCTATTGCGCTACTTAGTGCTAATGTGTGCTATATTATTGCGCCACTGTTTCAGGTACAGGAGCCTATCCTACCCTCTATTGTGTTACGTTGTGTTATATTACAACACTTTGTTGTGCTACGTTGTGCTATAGTGTGCTAAATTACAACACTTTATTGTGCTACGTTGTGCTACGTTGTGCTATATCACTGTGTCACTGCTCAGGTGGAGGAAGCTATGTCTAAGTACGGCACGGTGGCGAGCAGCAGCAAGGATTACGTCGAGCTCAACGGCTGCCGCATCGAGAACGAGCGACGTAACGTTCAGTTCACGGCGCTTTTCAACCGAGAGATCGTTCGTAAGGGAGACCTCCGCCTGTTCGGCACCACAGTGTTCGTCAAGGCACCGTACCTCGAGCTAGGGCCCACTGCCCACGCCGTCACGGGCTTCAAGGGCCAGCCCGACCATCAAGGCGGAGAACACGGTGACACGGGCACCAACTCCTCTGAGTCAAAAACAAGCAACGCCCTCTCAGCTTTGATTGACAACGTGGGCGGGATCATAGACCGGGCCTCCACCCGCCCGGCGGACCCCTATCAGAGGACCCCGGTCCAGACCCGGCCACCTGGGATGAGCCGAAGGGCCGCTCACAGGCTGTCGTACCACCCTGGGGCCGCCAGCGATCTGAGTGAAATGCTGGGGGCCCATTCCCTGCGTCTCTCCCCTCCCAGCGCTCGATCGACCAGTCAGGAGGCAGAGGGGCACGGGGGTAGAGGGGTGATAATACGTGACACGGGCCCCGGAAATCTGATTAAACCAATGGGGGTGGGGCCCCCCGCCACGAGGCAAATGAGAAAAAGGTCGGAGGCTTTTGAACAGCTGAGCGCTTTTCTGCAGTAACTACCTCGTCACGAAGCTTGTATATATACTAATTCCATGCAGTTATTGGAGATTTTAAAGGTGTCACAATCACTTAATCTATAAAGATGATTGATGCCAAATGTTGATGTCATTATCTGCGAAGATAAATTTCAGAATTTTTATTAATTTCATAGTTTCCGTAAGTTTTATTAATTGTATTGTTTCGGTAAGTTTCCCGTGTTGTGTCCGGGTTGTTTAAAGAATTGACCAATCGGTGACTACACGTGTCGTAGAAAGCGACTAAAGCAATATGATCCATACCAACGTCAGAAAGGGCATTCGGTTGGTGAGCGCCTAGGCTCCAGAAATTGCTACAAAATTTTAAACGAACGGAAAAGTCTGAAATAGGGGATTGGCTGGTGGTGTTCTTTAGGACAGAGAGGATTTAAGACAGTATATTTGCATCCGGATCCTGATTAAACTAGGATTCAAGGGAGGATGATGCTGATGATGCATAGTTTCGGTAACAATTGTTAAGTGAACGGGAAATGCGGAAGAAGACAAAGTTGAGTTTACCCAGGGTCAAGTGTTCTACTACTATATCGTACGAATATATTCTAAGTAATTGACATATTAAGGTTTTAATGCTAAAATAACATAGTTACAATTAGAGTGCTACTGTCCTCAATGACAACATCGAGTACTATTATTATCGAGCACTGGTTGAAGTCAGTGGCGACTTCGATAAGATATTCGATCGCGAATCAGTATGTGCGGGGTTCGAATCCTAGGATCACCCGTAACTGACATCGCTTTCGAGTGAGGAAACTGACGTTAACATTAGCTTTACCAGCTTTATTGTTAATATCTCTATTATTGTTACAGTACGAACAGCGCGAAGTAACTTTGCAGTTAATAATGTACGTCGTATTCTTTGATCACATAATATCGTAGTAGTGCCAGGTGTTATTATGGACAACATAATCTATAATATATTTATCCAATTTATATAAATCCAAGATGCAGAACTGAATTTTCTTCATAAAGCAGTTGCCTGTGATTTGTGAGACAGAAGAGATCAACTGCCTGTGTCGTAAGAGACGGCTAAGTGAGCACTTAAGAAAGGATTTAGACATCTCACAGTAACTATATTAGCTCCAATAAAAATCTTCATTCATTTTCTTCATCATCATCATCATCTTCTTCTTCTTCCCTTGAATCCCAGTTTAACTAGGGCATGGATTAGAAACTTTTTAGTAATAGACCTATCTGGAGCATAGGCACTCAACATCCGATGCCTTTTCGTTGGCGTTGGTTTGGATTCTAAGTGCTTTGTCGCATTTTACCACAAGTCCAGTCTACAGTTGGTCAACAAAAAACGAAACATGAGAATTAAATAAATTACTGAAATTGAATAAAAAGAACAAAAGGCTTTCGAAGCAATTTTTAACAAAAATTTAAGTTGATATTACTTTTTGGTAAGTTTTGCTTTACGAATTTTATCTGGCACACTAGAGTTATTGGGGCATAGCTTGTGTAAGCCCTCGTTGTGTCCGGGACACATAAGAAAATAGATCAACCGAAAACTGCATGAGACGTAAGAGGCGAATGAGCAAAAACTGCGGAAGATAAAGGGAAACCACCTCAGAATCATACTATTCCCAGGCTATAGGCTACAATATGGTGTTGATACTGACGTCAAGTCAACTAATGAAAAGTGAAATACTGTAAAGTAAGATAATACCTGATGCGTTGAAATTTACAGCAGCTCTGATTTGAAAACATTGGCAAATTCTGGGAAAAACAAAAAACAAAAAATACAAAATTCAGGAAGGAAAAGTTAAATAACACGCGCACTTGTTTACAGAGAGCTAGCAGCACAGAGCTGCTGTGAATCCTTTGACGTGGAGACCACAACACCGCTGAGCCCATCTACACTGTGATTAGAGTTCTCAGTTATCAGTCTAATCTCTGCTTATCTCATGACCTCATAGCCGTCTAGTGCCACTCTACCTACCATCCCTTATTTCACTCTCGCTCTCTCCCTCCCTCTTCTACCTACCAACCCTTATATATATATATATATATATATATATATATATATATATATATATATATATATATATATCCACCTACCATATCTTATCTCTCTCTCTCTCTCCCTCTCTCTCTCTCTCTACCTACCATCTCTTCTCTCTCTCTCTCTAACTAATTTTCGAAGATGTAAACTGATGGGTGAGCAATACAAGCAAGCTAATTGTAAACTTAATTCACTGTTGGCCTATTCATAAGATGAGTACAGTTTGTTATATTAGGTTGCTGAACATAAAGTACGCACATAAATAATAATAACAATTATTATTATTATTCATTTAAACTAGTCACAAAATGCAATATGTATAATTTATTGTACGAATAATAATAAAAATACCAACAAATAAATCAATCAATCAATAAGAATTGAACGTCCGGTTCCTCGTCATAAGTCTATGTCAGGGACGTCTCTTGCAGACTCTACACAAACAGGCGTTAAAGCACCACACGATAACGGCAAAGTACGCAGAGACCACAAAGGAAAGCGAGATCAAAACAGTGTAAGTCCAAGATCCAAGGCAAGCGGGTCAAAATTTAGACCTATGGCGAAAAAAGATGAGTAAATCAAACCTCGGATTCTTTACACCCGGGGTAGTTATAGAAAATAACAATAATAATAATAACAATATAATAACGCTTTAATATCCGTTTCCTCATACAAAGATGCAGTCTGGGACGTCTCCAACACACGTTACTACAAATTCATTCATTGTCTCATTGTAGAGACATATGTTTATTTGTTCACATATCACACAGCACAGTAGTCAACATATTTCGAATAACAAAAGGTACAGAAGTAAAACGCAAAGAAAGACACTCTAATACATGCAAAATAAGAGTCCATGATGTAACTTGTTCATGATAATGTAGCATAATTTTACAACACACTATTACAAATCACTCACAGCTTTGACTGAATCTAATTTTAATTATTATTAGGAAACAACATCTTTAGTGTGACGCTCGATGTGACAGCTTGGTGACATTTAGAGGCCGATGTGATCGCAGTGGAAGCTCTAATCAAGTCTAATTGAGCTTCTAACTCTTTGAGCTAATAACTCTTATAAAACAATGCACGCCATGACACCGCGTCACGACATTATTCGCTTCCTGCTTCTTCTTAGAGATATATTTCTACAAAACTAGACTGGAAAAATTCTGCAATTGTGAGAGACAGCTAAAAAGCAACGCTGGTGAAGCTAAGGTTAACGTCAGTTTCCTCAATCGAAAGCAATGTCAGTGACGGGAGAGCCCAGGATTTGAATCCCGCACATACTGATCGGCGGTCGTGTATCTAACTTATCAAATCATTAGACGGAGAGTTAAGAATGATCCTATAGTCGGCCACTTTTAAATGAGGAAAATCTCATATGGATTTCTGTCAATTAACAATCTGAAATTAAATTCTGAAATTGGCCTGTTGCAGATATTAACCTACTGTTTAATGTCTTACATGCATGTGTTCGCACCTGAACAGCCAGGTATCAGCTTCATCAACAGGTATCTCTCTCCAGGTAAGTAATGTTTAAAATAGCGATATCAAACTATCGTCAATATTTTAACAAAGAAATCTGATCACATCGAAGCAAACATCCATTTCACTGATTATGCGCAGAAAACGTTACCATATATCTTAAAATATCGATAACAACAACAACAATACGATTAGAGTGCTACTGTTGTTCATGACAACATTGAGACTGTGGAACCAAATCAACGTTAGCAGAGTGAGGTTCGAAATATAAATTGTGCGAACCAAAATTTGGGTATAATAAGCCCAAGGAAGGGTACTAGAGGAATGGAGGTTTTCGTGTTGGCCACAGTTAGTAGACATTAGGTGGATAGGAAAGATATCAAGTTATCGTCAAATACTATAATAAACAGACAGTTGATAAATGTATTGAGAAATAGGAAGAAGAGTTGGATAGGACACATTCTAGGACGGGGCTGATCACCGTGTTGTGTCCGGGTTGTTTGAATTATAGAACAATAGAACACCAGGTGTCTGCACGTGTCGTAGAAGGCTACCAAAGCACTAAGATCCAAACCACAGTCAGAAAGGGCATTCGGATGGTGAGCGGCCGAAAATATTTATTAAATGAATAGAATAAATTATAGGGGATTGACTGAAGATATGGTGTGGAGAGCGGAGTGGAGAAAATCTAATCGCATCTCGACCCTAGTTAAACTAGGACAAAAGGGAACGATGATGATGATGATGATGATGATTTAGATCTGCTGAGTCATGCAGTAATCTCTACTCCTCTCTAATTAGGTCTAAACACAACCACATTGTTCATTAAATTCAAACATCAGCAGAACAATAAGCTGGTACAAATAGAAAGTTAGGGTTGTATTTTAAAATTTTAAAATTAAAAACCAATAAATTGGAGCTAAAATTTCAATTTGTATGAAAACTTTAGAATTGGAAGTTAGAAATGGCAAGATCTGAAACGACGTATTTGCTGAAATCTGTTAGGAGGTATATGTTAGGAGCCGTAGGTATAATGGAGCTAGACGTGCTTAGCTCTGATTGGTTGTTAGCTCACTCATACCTCCACAATGATCGCAGGTACAACAGAATCGAGGCGTCTGACAAATAAACGGAAGTAGTGACAAATGTGAGGCCAATGGCAAGATATTAGGGGGAGTGGAAGGGTTGTCACCACTGAAAGATAAAATTAATGGTTTGTTTAAAAAAATTATTAATTAAAAGTTTGGTTAATTGATGTTACGATTATACGTAAGGAATATTGTTTGACATAGGATTTGTAGTATTAGAACTTAGTAGACGTCCCTGTTGTTGCTTTTCGGCGAGGAATTGGACGTTAAATCACTTTTTTGAAATGATTAAAGTAAGCATTAGTTGTTTAATTAAACAATTAATTAATTAATTTAATAAACTATACATTGAGAATTGATTTGTTCTAAATTATTTGTGTACGCAACTAAATTGCTCTACCTCAAATCGCTGCAAATCTTATAATAGAAACCGTAGCTTGTCAGGGTCAACGGTTAACACCTCAGGGTTACATGCTAACACATCAAGGTCAAATGTTAACACACCAGGGTTACAAAATCTAACATACTGTCGAGCTTGCAATGACTTTCCTCTAAAAGCATCATCAGCATTAGCCTCTCAAAAGCATCATCAGCATTAGCTGAATACTAAACTGAAAACTTGATGTAATTATTGACAACGATGCAGCAGTTTTTAAGTTTCTGCCACATCACTGTTGCCAGTATTTACTTTCTGACAGAAATTGAAATCGTTGCTGGCAGGAATATTTCATATATTTAACAACTTATCTCATTTATTGCCATTGGCGATATCGGTAAGATATTCGACCGCGGATTAGTACGTGCGGGGTTCAAATCTTGGGCTTTCCTGTCACTGACATCGCTTTCGAGTGACGAAACAACGGACGTTAACATTAGTTAACATGACGGCCCTGAAATGCCTTATGGCGAGGTACCGGACATTAAATTCTTATTGATTGATTGATTGATTAGCTTTACCAGCTTTATTCCACTTCCCCGGAATCTAAACGACTCTTCCTGACGCTAGCAACAGTTGAGCTATTGAGAGGCGCGTAAGTTAAAACAATGGGAGCGGAAGCGTGCAGTGACAGACTGAATGGAATCATAGAGCGACTAACAAATCTGCGACACACTGCTATAGCAACCAGTGGCACTGCACCAGTGGCAGTTGTAGCAGTGCACCTCGTCGTCTGTGCGCTAGGAAATCGACTTTAAATTTCTCTCTCGAGTAAGATTTTATATTGGGAGCGACTGCTGGTTGTAGAATGTTTTTGTAAAATGTCAGCCAGTAGATTTAATCAAGAGAGAGATAGAGATCGATAGAGAGAGAGAGAGAGAGAGAGAGAGTAGAGAGAGAGAGAGAGAGAGAGAGAGAGAGAGAGAGAGAGAGTAAGAGAGAAAGAGAGAGAGGGAAAGAGAGAGATTGAATGAGAGAGAGAAACTAAATTATACTTAGCTACTACATTGCACACTGTACGAATAGAAAAACTTCAATACAACTCCCTATGATAAAGGAAAAACTACATCATATTCTCAAAAATGATAGAAAAGCTGCATACCCTCTAAAATTATTTTTAGAACTAGCTGTTTAGATAGAAGTATTCTCACAGTATCAATTTTTATTAAAGGACCAGATATAATTTGCTGTGTGATATTTCTTTGCAGCAGAAGAATCTGTAGCTGTAGAGAAAGTTTAGTAGCAGCAGCAGAAGCTACAGCTGTAGAGAAAGTTTTGCAACAGTAGCGGAAGCTACAGCTGTAGAGAAAGTTTAGTAGCAGCAGCAGGAGCTATAGCTGTAGAGAAAGTTTAGCAGCAGCAGCAGAAGCTACAGCTGCAGAGAAAGTTTAACAGCTGCAGAGAAAGTTTAGCAGCTGCAGAGAAAGTTTAGCAGCTACAGATAAAGTTTGCAGCTGCAGCAGCAGCAAGGGAAGAGACCGCAGCAGCGAGATTACCGTCATATGTAATATGACACGAGTGTTGTGACGCAGCTGGATTTGTATTCTTTGTGAAGCTTTAAAATGAGTGGAACTGAATCCTTACGACAGTTCGTAAAACAATACACTAACCCCTCCCTCTCTAATACCCTCCTTCCCTCAATTCCATCTCCCACCATTTCCATCTAATTTACTGGTGTTTCGATCCATAAACTTAACCTAACATAAACGCATAAGCTAACATAAAAGCATAAACTAATATAAACTCATAAGCTAATATAAACACGTAAACTAACATAAACACATAAGCTATCATAAACACATAAGCTAACAAACACAAAAGCTAACATAAACACACACGCATTTGCTTGCTTGTTTGTTGTGTATGCGAACAATAAAGGGTTGAACAACCTTTTTGTGTTTTTATTAAATTGAGTTGAATTGAATAGCATTGATCTTTTCTTAGTTGCGATTTCAGTAATTTCCTTAATTTGACGAGGAAACATTGAAGAAGCCCTTAATAAAAAGTATTTCTATACTTCTTCAGAGCACTGGCAAGTGGCCGGTTCAAGGTACATATTTACCATAATCTACTTTTCATTTTACAGTCCAAGAAAGTAATTTGACTCGTTATTAGCGGCAGCCTTATTAGCTAGTTTTATCTATTTATTTTCTTCAGTTATCACTTGCCTTAATCTAATAAACTGAGAAATTTTAGTAGACAGATAAAGAAGATATGTCTCTCAAGGTCTAGACTCGGACGTTTATCCTGAAGTTTCTTAATTAGAATTATTGTCAGAAGTGTATTGTTAATTCACATTTTTTCTAAAAACCAGTTAATTTAAGTTCAAACTTTAATTCTTATTAGTGTTTTAATAGAGCAGGAGCGAGAGAGAGAGAGCGAGAGAGAGAGAAATTTCTTTCAATTGTAAAATAATTGAATTACATTTGTTATAAATGAAATCATGTGAAGAAATAAATAAATGTTTGATTGTCATTTGCAGTTATACATTTATAAATATATTTCCTATCTATCTACACGTAGCAACAGAAAAGAAAAAAGGTACAAAAGCTTAGGAATTGCTAAATTTGATCAGTTTAACATTTCTCCTCTATAGATTCAGTTTCTTAAAAAAGTAAATTTAAATCGCTGTCTTATTAAGCGCAGAAATTTCGTAATAAAGGTGTTTTACCGGTAGGCCAGTCAAAGATTTCTCGAGCGTTGATTGTTTTGTGTTACAGAGGCAACAGGTGTGTGTCTCTACCCTTCTCTGTACCTCTGTCTGTCTCGTTTAGTGTGTCACTCCTGCGTGTCTCCACTTGAAGGTGGATAGCAATCGTTACAGATCCTGAACCTGTTCGTACTTGCTTACTGTTGTCTGTGACACCAGTGTGAGCACTATTTTTTATTTCGTATAGTTACACACATGACATACCGCATGTGCTACCTATATGGTTTCCTTCCATAGTTGCTGTTTTTGTCTTCTTCTTCGTGCACTGCCAAGTGGCAGGTTCAAGGTACATATTCATACTCAAAGTCTGTTTTCTCGCTCCATAAGAGCACTCCTTAGATCAACAAGTTAATCCCTTCACAAAGTCTACGCCTTATCCATACCTTATGTAGTCTATAGCTTGGGAATAGTATGGCTTTTGAGGTGGTTTCCCGTTGCCTTCTTCAGTTAGGTGGATTAATTACCATTTAATCCAGGGAAAAATATTGCTGTTTTGTAGTTTTAGTTATTTCCTCTATTCCTCTCCATGGTTATTAGTAATCGTTGCCTTTCGCTGTTGCCTCGATGTCTGAAAGAGACATTTAAACCTGGTATGGTCTTCTGCGATTGGTTAGAGCGCTACCGTCGTTCATGATAGCAATGGAGACAACAATCTATTCCATGAGAAATATCTAAAGTTAGACAGAAACTTAATGACTCAATATATCTAACGCTCTAACTTTATAATCCATTCAAAGTACTCCGTCACGAAATGCGACAGATCTAGAGTTGAATTTGAACCCTACACTCACTAAACGACAGACTGAGGCTTACTCACGAAGCAATTTCACCCAAGTGTTTTACTCTATTATTCTAATAGTCTTCTCTCACGCCAGATCGTATATTACATCTCCTAATGAAATCCCCGTGAATTAATTGAATTTCTAATATTTCCTCGCCGTCCTATTCTACCTTAATTAGTTTAAGCTAAACAAATTTCCTCCTCTATTCTGTCGAAATCATCTCTATTTCGCATCGATGAATCGATGCGAAAACTAAACCTTAATTAACTGCAAATTGTTGCGTGGAAACCATGTATAGACTTCGCGGTTAACTCTCGTAAGCTTAGCTGAGAGTTAAGCGAAACGACATTACAAGCTGCTCGTTTGAGCTTAATACTCGACGTTTCGAGTATTTATTATATGATCTATCCACTCGACGTTTGTGGCTTAATATCATTTAAATTATTTATCCATTTATCGAAATGTCTCGATAATTCTGTAGCAAATGTCGCATAAAGTAACTTTTAGTTAGACAGTAAGACTGAGCGATAAGGAACTATTCCTAGTGCTCACTCCTAAGTCTCTTAGTTTGATTATATTTATAACGGCACACTGAGTCAGGAAGGAAAGATGCTTGTTTTAAGATCAATGCTTTGTCGTTTTGGTTATTTCCTCTCCGTGGTTACTATTAATTGTTGCCTTTGATAACTTATGACGGCCGGGATGGGTTTAAGAATAATCTTCCAAGACGTTGGGCATTTATTCATTCCAACTTGTCAAAACTCGGTCTTCTTTGGTACATATCCATGTACTAACCGCGCCGGACGTAACTTCGTTTATTGATGCGCAGCTACAATACACACCTCCTCCTACAATCCTGCATCAGTGACAAAAATCTTCAGGGTTTATGTCTGTTTGCCCTACGAGATCTACATTTTTACGAGACATTTTAAAACTGAGTTGTGGAAATTATCTTAAAAACAGTTTTTATTTTAATCACAGTTATGTTTATTGCACTTCAATCCGAACTTTTTTCTCTGAATGAACGGATCTCATTTGAGCATTTAATTGCGCTAACTTCATAAACATACATCGCGAATTTCAATGAACGATCTATTTGCGTAGATCTTTACATTCTAGGAACGTGCTGCGTATAGGATGCACTCGTGGTAATAGGAAATGATAGTTATCCAGACTCTCCTACCTACTATTTATCAGTTTAATGACATGAGGTGAAGCACTCCCTGCAGGTGAGAACGAAGAAATTATCCGCAGCTTCCTGTAGGTGCTAAGTCGCCGATAGTTTTAATAACAAGCGTGCATGACAAATTAGAAGATTTGCAGATGTTTGTGATCATTTTAAAACATTTAGTTTTCTGACTTTTGTACCTGCGCGTTTCGCTCACATTTTGCTTTCGTTTCATTGAAGGATAGCCCTGTGTACATCTGCTAGATTTTAGATTGTGTTACGATATGAAGCTGTGTGTATAGTGTATTGAAACATTTCAACTGAATCTGTGAAATTGAAATATAAATTGAAGTGAAATTGATCAACTACATTGAATTCGGTAACAGTGACAATTGAAGTGAAGTTCGCTACTAAAGATTTTTAATAACTTCAAGATTTAAGCAGTAATTTAACTAACCTGGATGACAATGTTCGTTTACTTAGTAGAGTTTTGACTAGTTCTAAAAATAGAGTTTGAGAGCAATTTTATATTAATTAAATTTTGTTAATATACATGCAATGCTAAACAGGACAACTTTCTCAGGGAATGACACCCCTGCCCATTTAGTCGAAGCTGAGGAAGGCATTGGGGGCCTACCTCGTGATAAGCAGAATCCTCTAAGAAAGAACGCACATAACAACAACAATGAGTGTTGCTAGACGAATTAAAGTTCCACTCACATGTAGACATGAAGAGGAAAGCGGAAGACAGAGAAGAGTGGAGGCGTTGTATACCATGGACCTGCCAATGGGCAGTGCACTAAGAGAGAGAGAGAGAGAGACTTGCAGGAATCTAGTCCAGATATGTATTTCTCGCCAGTACGGCTTTGTGCAAGTTGTAAAATAAGAACCGCAACAACTGAACTGAACGTTGTCGCTGTTAGATTTAATGAGAAAGAAAATACCTTTATTCCGAGCTCCTCTGCTTGTTGAAAACAGTGTCATATAGCTCGTCGATAAGATACAGAGAGACCGTAAGAGAGGCATATAGAGTGGAACTAGTACACGGATCTAGAGGCTGAGAGAAGTAGACGGTTAGACGACGAGAGGAAATGTACAGAGTAATACAATGAGATAGATAGATAGATAGAGAGTGAGAGAGAGCGAGAAAAAGAGAGAGAGAGATAGAGAGAGAGAAAGATAGAGAGAGAGAGAAAGAGAGGGAGAGAGGGTCCCTATGGGCTTCAGCTGTATAGTTCTACTTACATTCTTTTCAGAAGTTCTCGTAATTCTCTGCAAATGTCTTGGATTTCTCGTCATTTCGCTCTCTTCCTCTCTCTCTCCCTCTCTCCCTGTTTTCCTTTCTCTCTCTCTCACTGCCTCTCTCTTTCTCCCTCCGTTAAAATAGAAGCTCCAATGTCTATCTTTCTGTCTATCTTTCTTTCCTCTCGCCCTCTTTATATCTCTCCCTCTCTTCTCTCTCTCTCTCTCTCTCTTTCTCTCTCTCTCTGTCCTTGCTTCTACCCCTCTGCATCTGTGTGAATCTCGAGTGAGTTTAAAAGGGGTCATATTGATCTGTGCTACACTGCGAGTTATCAATGTGAGCGCTCGGCTCAGGTATTGTCAACGATTAGAAATAATCTTTTCCTCTTCCACAATACCAGCCATCTGATTCCACCAGGTACAAGCTTCCCAAAGCTCTACACTGTCATCCTGGTCTCTCTCTCCCTCTCTCTCTCTCTCTCTCTCTCTCTCTCTCTCTCTCTCTCTGTCTCACTCTACCTCTCTATATCAGTCTCATTCTATCTCTATCTCTATATCTACCTCTCTGTCTGTCTCATTCTATCTCTCTATCTCTCTCTGTCTCATTCTATCTCTCTCTCTTTCTCTCTCTCTCTCTCGTTTCCTCACTCCTTGACATACTAACACTCTCTTGGCTCACTCAATCGAAAATCTCTCCTTCGCAATCTCTTCTCTTTCTTTGTTCCTCACTTTTTCTCTCTCTCTCTCTCTCTTTCTCTCTCATTATCTCCTTTTAATCTCTGTCTTTCACTTTCATCCATTTTCCTCTTTCTCTCTCAATCACGTTCCTCTGAGTCATTATCTCTGTCAATCTCTTTCTCTCTCAATTTCCCAAACACACCCTCTCTTCCTCTCTTTCTCTATCTCCCTCGCTTCTCTTTCATTCACTTTCAATCTCTCTATCCTTTCTCCATCTCTGTCTCTCTCATTCTCTTTCTCTCTCTCTTTCTATCTCTCTCTCTCTCTCTCTCTCTCTCTCTCTCAGTCTACAAGACTACACGGAGGTATTATAAACTCATTAGAGCGATGGCATCAACTGTTCTCAGCTTATTATTTTATGATAAAAGATTTTACAATGGATAAGATTTCTGACCACTCTCCTTATTACAAACTTTATTCTCTCTTCCAAATCTCCAATAGAATTGAGGAAATTCATAATTTAAATTTGGAGGTCAGGAATTTGTTTCCTATGGAAAATGCTTTTATATCCAGCATGTATTTCATTAGTTATAAAGTAACAAAGGTTTGACGTTGATTACCTCATCATAGAATGATGTCAGGGACGTTCCTGATATCACTTTTACACACCCACGTGGGTTGAGATATACCTGTACTTACATACAATATTTGAAAATTAGAAATATTTCGTAAATTAATACTTAACG
Source organism: Enchytraeus crypticus (assembly GCA_905160935.1). NCBI lineage: Eukaryota > Metazoa > Annelida > Clitellata > Enchytraeida > Enchytraeidae > Enchytraeus > Enchytraeus crypticus. Next base: position 1,085,160 of record CAJHZI010000453.1, on the reverse strand, counting down.
AAGAGGAAAATAACAATAGTGCAACAATCATTAAATTATAATCGATTAAATATCTATTTTGTTTCATTTATTATTTTATTTATTATTTAATTATTATTTATTTTATTTATTTATTATTAATTATCATTATTTATTATTTATTATTAATTTTAATAATAATTATTATAATTATTTTATTATTAATTATTAATTATTTATCAATTATTGATAATTATTAATTATAATTAATTATTATTATTAAATTAATTATTTAATTAATTATTTAATTAATTATTTAATTAATTATTTAATTTATTTACTTAATTATTTAATTAAATAAACTCATTAAATACCTACTTAGTTTCAGCTATTGTTTCTTCCGGCATAAATGAGCGTAAGAGCTGGCATAAACATGCGACATTACATAAGTCCCCCCCGGGGCACCCGGTGCCACTGAGATCCCCGCCCTTGATAGAGCCCGGGCGAGATCCGAGGCCCCGTATGATGACAGATCACATGGGCGCATAATGAAGATTACAAGATCAGCTTATTGTCAGATTTATCAGAATCTCTGACCGAACAAAGCATTGCTGCGGCTTTATCGACCAACGAAATCCCGCTTTCTAAATGAAATGTTTTACTTCTTCTCGCTTTCCTTTTGTCAGTTTACGCAGAAAGACTGGCTTAGTGAGGTTAGAAAGAAATTAATGGATTAAATTTTAAATTTGTTTTCTTTGCGATATTACAGTAAAGACTTGTTTGCCTTTCTCACTCTCTTAGTGCGCTGCATACTGGCAGGTCCATGGTATATAATGCCTCCACTCTTCTCTGTCTTCCGCTTTCCTCTTCATGTCCACATATGAGTGGGTCTTTAAATCTTCTAACATACCTAATCTCGGCCTGCCTCTGCCTCTTTTTCCTTCTATTCTACTTTTTATGACCTCTTTTAATAGAGGTTATAAAAAGTAGAATAGAAGTTTTCCTTTAACTTCTGTATAATTGGTGTGTGTTGTACACATTGCTCAATGCTCTTATTTAGAAGTCTAGGCACATCGGCTCAGGCTGTTTCTGCCTTCAATGCTTAAACACCTCAAAGATGAATTTTCCATAGAATAAAAAGCTCTTTTTATCATTTACTAGTTTCGATTGATTATATTTGTATATTAGTGTGATTAAGCAACTGATTCATGCTTCAACTGTTGATTTGTAACTGCAGAGGGAAGCGCAAAGCCAGAGGCTGGAGCCAGTGGCGAAGTCGGTAAGATAATCGACTTTAATTCAGTATGTGCGGGTTCAAATCCTGGGCTCCCCGTCACTAACTTCGCTTTCGAGTGAGGAAACTGACGTTAACCTTAACTTTACCAGCTTTACAATCGAGTACTTTATGAATGTATGCCGTGACGCATTCGATATCTAACACGCTGTTTTAAATTCTAAGCATTTTTCTCCATCTCCTCATTTGCCTCAGATTTACCTGTGTCTTCATTCCCATGTGCCTTTCACCTAAACCTCGCTACTGCTGTCTAATTACACAGCAACCTTTCTACATATATGCTCCTAACTCCCGTCCGGTTCTACATCTACAGCTCTTGCTTCATTTCTCTCTCTCTCTCTCTGTCTCTCTCTCTCTCTCGCCTTTTTCTCTCTTTCTCTATCTCACTCTCTTTCTCTCTTTCTCCCTCGATTTTTTCTTCTCTTTCTCTCTTTCTCTCTCTCTTTCGTTTTCTCCCTCTCTTTTCTTCTTTCTTTCTCTCTCTCTCTCTCTCTCTCTCTCTCTCTCTCTTTCTCTCTCTGTGTGTCTAGTTTTCGTAAATAAGCTGGAGCATACTTTGTTATTGTATACTTTATATTAGAGATCTCGCCCATGTCGCTTCGTTGTAGCGGTGGTGAACCAGATATATTACATGAGGAAGTGAACTTTCAGGTTTTGGTACCTTTGTCCAATTATATTAAGAAAGCAAATCTAACCGAATAAAGTAGTTTTATCGCTGGTTGGAGCCAGTGGCGAAGTCGGTTAGATACTCGACCGCGGATAGTATGTGCGGGGTTCAAATCCTGGGCTCGTCCGTCACTGACATCGCTTTCGAGTGAGGAAACTGACGTTATCATTGGCTTTTTATAATAATAACAAAACGAAAGTAATAATAATATAGCGAATTATTGTAGTATAACAGTTTTGCTGCCAATACCCGTTCGCGCCAAAGCTTTACACTAAATAGTTAAATAGAACGCATAAATGTCACCAAAAATTACATTGAAAACATCCAACTAAGGTTTAAACCCTAGTTCATTCATTCAACCTTTTTATTTGTTTCCCATGGCAATAGTAGACAACAAATACAGCATTCTTAAATAGAAACTAAACGAATAAGGAGGAGGAGGGTTGCCACAAAAGGGCCTAAGCTTTGTGATGTAATGCAGATAGTAGCAATTGTAAAGAATAACAAATATGTTTACTAATAGTCTTCTATGCTACAGAATACTGTAGCAATCATACACATTAATTACTGCCCATAAAAGAAGGTAAATATCAGAACATAGTCATATAACTTTAAGTAAAAGATAGTCTTTTTAATCCTTAGTCTCAGTTCATACAGCATGCTTTCATGTAGACATGTAAATTGAAAGCAAATTCCAGTAAATTTTGTTGTAGAACAGACTTTTGAAACACGACATCGACGCAGTAATAATCTGATTAGTATTTGTTAAAAGAATGTAATATAGTATATTTTAAACCTATTTGTTAAACGTATTTGTTAAACGTATGTATTATCAAAAAAAACACAAGTAGTATAACTTCCTTATTTCCCATCTCAGGGTCATTGATCTCTCTATCTATTTAGGGGGAGTAGGCCCCTACCCCTCCCCCAGTGCTCCAGCACTCGCAGGTACAGCGGGAGGTGGGCTCAGGTGTGTACGGGGGTGGGGGCTGGGATTGGTAGGTGGGGGGAGGTCGCTGGAGGGAAGAAGATGAGCAGAACTGTTCGGATTATTAGGCACGAGTGTCACGTGACACTAACCACCCGTCGTTACCTGCAGCTGCTGCATCTGCTACAGCTGCTTCATAGCTGCCGTCAGACACGTTCATCGACCGTTGAAACTGCAGTTAATCAACACGCTATGTTGGCATCTACTGCAGCTGCTACAGTTGTTGCATCTACTGCAGCTGCTGCAGCTGCTGCAGCTGCTTCATAGCGGCCTTCAGACATTATACGTTCATAAGCCGTTGAAACTGCAGCTGGTCAACACTGTGGTAGTATCTACAGCAGCTGTTGTAGCTGCTTCAGCTGCTTCCCAATAATATACATTCATCGACCGCTGAAACTACAGCTGATCAACACAGTGGTGGCATCTACTGCAGCTGCTGCAGCTGCTTCCCAGCTGCCTTCAGATAATGTACGTTCATCGACCGTTGAAACTGCTGCAGCTCTGTGGCATGTACTGCTGCTGTTGCAGCTGCTTCCTAGTTGTTTGTAGCTTGCGGGGGTTTATCTACAGCAATTACAGTTGCTTCTTACTTGCCTTAGTTTACGGAGAAGCTGATACAGCTGCTTCATATCTGTCCTAGTTTGCGGAGGTTTACCTGTATAGCTATTACAGCTGCTTCATAGCTGCTTTAGCTAAACGGAGACTAATCTGGAGCTGCTGCAGCTACTCTGCAGTCGTATCTCCTCATTCACTGCTGCTATAGCTGCTTCATAGCTGCAGTAGATACAGCTGGTCCTCTATTGCTGAAGCAGCCACTAATCTCTGGTGCTTCAATTAGGTTCTTATACCTGCTTCAATATTGTTTAACCGATGCTGCTGAAATTTTCCGAAGGTAACCCAGCTGCTGTGATCTCCACAAAACTGCCTCTGCTGCAGCTCCTAAACCAATGCAGTTGCTGTGATCTCAAACAAGCTGTCGCTGCTGTAGCTGATCAACCGATGCAGTTGCTGTGATCTCCACAGAGCTGTCGCTGCTGCAGCTGCTCAACCAATGCAGCTGCTGCGCTCTTAGACTTCGTCTCTGGTTTAATTAGACTTATCAGCGGTGTAATCTCTTCCTTATCTTTTACCTGTGACGCACATTTAGGCGATTTAAGTTAATGTATTTTGTCGTTTATTACATATTTTAATATTTTTTCTACATTTCGGAATTTCGAATTTAATTTAATGTTTAAAGTATTTAATATTTTTAATGTAATCGCTGGTCTTAACGGATAAATCCAAATCAAGGGACAAATTATAGGGCCACGTGCTTGGACTCCCAGGCCAGAGCTTAGCCCCTATTAGTCTGATAAGATTAGAATTTGAGAATAATATGGCTTTTTGTTTCCAATTTTCTATCTGCCTTCCTCCGAATTGATCGAAGTTAGTGGATTCTTCAGTTTTTAGTGTCCCGGGCACAATACTTCGTTAAAGGAATGTATGTATGAATATATATATATATATATATATATATATATATATATATATATATACATATATACATGTATAATATATATGTATATATATATATATATAAGTATGTATATATATATATACTTATATATATATATAAAAATATGTATATATATATATATATATATATATATATATATATATATATTAGCTAGTATATAGCTCCTCTACATCTCTCTCTCATCTCACTCTCCTCTCTCCTCTCTCCCTCTCCCTCTCTCTCTCTCTCTCTCTCAATGTCTCTCTCTCCCCCTCGCTCTTCTCTCTCTCTCTCTCTCTCTCTCTATGTTATTGGGACATACGCAGACATATAGAGAGCAGCACAGGCGCACAGCCGCACAGAGGTACATCGACGACCGGAAGAAGCTCGTCGCAGGTAGCGCTAGACAATCCTGTAGGAATAGTGAAACCCGTTACGTGACACCAGTGTGCTGTCCTAGAACAGCGACCTATCTTACTGCAACAGTTGTGTGTCTCTCTCTCTTTCTCTGTCTCTCTCTATGACACTCTCTCTCTCTCCCTCTCTCTCTCTCTCTCTCTTTCGCTAGGTCTCTCTCCCTCTTTCTTTCGCTCTAGTGTTCTGCCTAGCGGCAGGTCCAAGGGACATCTTCCTATTCACATACTGACTCTCACCCTCCGAAGAAAGCATTTTATCGATCAATCATTTAATCCCTTCACAATTATTAAGAATTTTTCACACCTTAACGTAGCCCATAACTTAAGAATAATATAGCTTCTGATGTGTTTTGCCGTTGCCTTCCTTAGTTCTTGCGCAGTCGCCTCTTACAACACGTGCAGTTTACGGTTGGTCTACTCTTCTGTGTTCCGGATGCAACACTGTAACATACTCATTAACAGGCTAATATTTAAACCAATTGATCAATCATTACATCGATCAAACAACAAAAGGCAACAAATTAATCAATTAATGAAGCAATCAATCATTTGATTAGTCAATTAATCGATCGTTCAACATATTCATCAATCATTCAGTATTATTAATTAACCAATCAACCTATCAATCTATTTATTTAAAAATCAATAAAATTATAATCAAATCTTCAGATAATAAAATGATCAATCCATTAATTTAGCCAAGGCAGCTTGAGAGGCAGCTAGAGAGGCAGCTTGAGAGGCAGCTTGAGAGGCAGCTTGAGAGGCAGCTTGAGAGGCAGCTAGAGAGGCAGCTTGAGAGGCAGCTTGAGAGGCAGCTTGAGAGGCAGCTTGAGAGGCAGCTAGAGAGGCAACAAGAGAGGCAGCTAGAGGCAACAAGAGAGGCAGCTAGAGAGGCAACAAGAGAGGCAGCTAGAGAGGCAACAAGAGAGGCAGCTAGAGAGACAGCTAGAGAGGCAACAAGAGAGGCAGCTAGGGAGGCAGCTAGAGAGGCAGTTAGAGAGGCAGCAAGAGAGGCAGCTAGAGAGGCAGCTCTGATGATTTCTAGGGGAGACCGTTGTAGAATGATTAGAGTTAATGCACGCTGTTATTATTGTGAGAAATTAAAGTGTAACAGGTTTAAGCTAATAGATCTACCTGCAGCTGCTGATACAGCAACCTATCAGCTAGCAGCAGCTTATCAGCCAGCAGGAGATTATCAGCTAGTAGCAGCTTATCAGCCAGCAGCAGCTTATTAGCCAGCAGCAGCTTATCAGCCAGCAGCAGCTTATCAGCTAGTAGCAGCTTATCAGCCAGTAGCTGCTTATCAGCAAGTAGCAGCTTATCAGCAAGTATCATCTGATTTCATCCAGTAGCAGCTGATATCATCCAGTAGCAGCTGATATCATCCAGTAGCAGCTGATAACATCCAGTAGCAGTTTATCAACCAGTAGCAGATTATCAGCAATAGTACATGTCGTTTGTCTATTGGTAGCGCTAGCAAACAAATATATAAATTAAAACATGCGATGAGTGTTGTCTATGGAATACCAGAATGCAAAAGCTTTATTGAAGGTATCGTATTAAAGATATCAACTGACGTTTAGTGTCGACAAGGTAGTATCCTCCTCTGCTGATTTACTAGAGCAGTTGATTTGAGCATGAGAGAAAGACATACATGGAGAGAGAGAGACAGACAGAGAGAGAGAGAGAGAGAGAGAGAACGAGAGAATGAGAAAGAGAATGAGAATAAAATTTAAATACGGTATTAAAGCCCAGATACTTGTTGAAATAAATTTTCATAAACGACCGAGCTGATCTAAATTTTTGCGTCTTTAGGATTGACTGACACGTCTAATGATAGATTTCCTGAGACAGACAGCTGCTGATGCCACGGCATCATTGCTGATCACTGCTGATTCAGCAGCTGCGTGATTGATATTTTGAGGCAGCTGTAGCTGCTGCGTAATTAATGTACTTGAGGCAGCTGATGCTGCTGCGTGCTTGAAGTATTTTAGGCAGCAATAGCTACTGTGTGCTTGAAGAATTTTAGGCAGCTATCAAGCTGCTGCTTGATTGATGTATAATAGGCAGCTGTAGCTGCTGCGTGATTGATATATTTGAGGCAGCTGCAGCAGCTGCGTGATTGATGTGTTTAGGCAGCTGCGGCTGCTGCGTGATTGATGTACAGCGCCTGTGTGACAGACAGACTGATAGCTCGTGTAACGATGTCAGCAGGTGAGAGAGAAGAGAGGCGAGAGTGGGCTGATTAATACGTGGAGAGCCGAGAGCCGTAGGTACAAGTCGTCGTTTAGTATAATAAGGTCTTATTAGATTGACTCGGCGCTGTAGCTTCAGGCTTCAGTAGCGAGCTTGCAACCGTTCGGGTGGTTCACCGAGAACGTTCTTGTTTCTGATTCTCAGTCGGAAGGCATCATCAGAGCCAGATTAGCCGTGAATAACTGTTAGATTCAGCATAAGCCTAGTAGGTCGTAATTTAGTTGAATTAGTACTGTTGGCTCCGGTTTAAATCACACTAGTGGCGAGGAAAGTGAGACAAAGCTCTAGAGTTCATTGCGATAGTCTGAATCAAAAAAGGTGCCACAAGCGACTACCTAAAGGCATCATCAGCGATTTGAGGAACCCTGATTAGGAGCCGTAATTGAATGTTGTTACGAGTCGAAAACAACTGTTGGTAGGGATATAGCCTCAGAAATCTAGAAAAATTTTAAATTTTTTTAAATGTCATCACAATTTCGGCATAAGATTTTAATCTAAATTTAGTTAGATATAATTGCGCTTTTGTATTGTTATGTCTAAAAACACTTACGCTCTGCAACATAGTTTAATGAAGATTTGCAAAAATTTATCAATAATAGCCGTGCGGCTTATTACGCATAGCCGAGTGTCTTAAAACAAATAGCCGCGTGGCTTAAAACATATAGCGGTGTAGCTTAAAACTATTAAAAGGTTAGCCAAAATGAAATTAATTACTTAATTTTGCTAGAAAGAAAATTAAAATGATTGGTTCAATATTAATAACGGTAGGCCTCAGTAAGTAACGCTGATAAAATAAATTATCGAATGACATCAGCATCTTTAAAGATTAACACTTGGTTATAATTAAATTAAAGAAGATTCATTTTCGAGTCCGATATTTTGTAAATGTAAACAGTAGGGGCGTTGAACGACTGAAATTAGAGCAGCTAGGCTTAAGTTTGCAACGTAATTCTAACCCAATCGTAATTTGATTTGATTCTATGTAGACATCAATACACAGTCTTCTATTTGACTGTCAGAAATGCTAGCTCTATAGAGTAGCAATCTTTAACAAGAGCAAATTGATTCTGCTGCGTCATCACAGGTCAGTTAAAGTGTGCCTAAGGTTAAGCTCAAACGCCTGAAACGACTAATCGCCAAGACCATCAGTAAAATCTTGTTTTAACGCCAGTTTCGTATCGCAGGGATACTGCTTGATAACAAGGTGAAGATGAAGTTAGAACTAGTGGACGACATTGATTACGTCATTGATGACGTCATCAATGATAAAGCAAAGTTGAGCTGCTGTGAATTTCAGTCGTGGTAAGTTACTTTGCCTTCTCGAATGTTTTTTATATATTGAAACGTAGATTAATTAAGAATGTGCGAGTAATTTATTTTCAACAAAAATTTAATATCCAGAATCGCATTTATCATCTCTATTAGCGTTGATTTTAAAATATAATTCATTAAAAGCCGCATTTCGATAGTGTCGTTATGTAACATCAAAATATAATGCTGAACATTTCCAGTTAACTTCAGGTTTTAAACTGTTTTCTAACGGTGAAGTACTTAAGATTGTGGTGTTTAATGTTCAAGTTTCACATCGATTCTAGAAGGACATCTCGACTCACTCGGGCTACCGTCACAAAAACCTGTTTAAAAGTTTTTTGGATGGCCTCCACAATATAGAGTTTGTACTTAGAGCCGAAAGATGTTAAGAACATTTAGACTGCGCAGGTATATTGCTTGATACTTTAGGAGCTATTCACTCAATTTTTATTTTAATAAATTTTGTTTAGTAGAGTTAAAAAGTGGTGTTTCATGGTTAAGTTTAAAAATATAATTACTACTCAGATTGATAAGTGAAAATGTCTATATGCCGAAGATCTACTCAAATTTCTTTATATTTACTAAGAACGCTTCTGCTTGCAAATATAGTGCAAGTCTACGATAAATCTTCTAATTTAGTTTCATTTGACGACGTGTATGTATTTTCTTTCTTCACAGTGACTCTGTTAAATTGTCTTTAGATTGTATCTTTCTGTTTCTGGTACCCAATTATTTTGGATTTAACTTAAATGTGACTATAATGTTAGTCATTGTATTGTCATAGGTCATTATAAGTGTCATGCGACTTAGATCCATCCAGCTTCTGTACAATTATTGTATAGGTCATCATCATCATCTCCCCTTGAATCCCAGTTTAACCAGGGTCGGGATACGAAAAGAGTGGCTCAAATTCTCTCTCTCCTACACCACACCACCAGCCATTCCCCTATTTGAGACTTTTCCAATCGTTTAAATTTTTGTAGCAATTTTTGGAGCCTAGGCGCTAACCAACCGAATGCCCTTTCTGACGTTGGTATGGATCTTAGAGCTTTAGTCGCCTTCTACAACACGTGCAGTCACCGGTTGGTCAATTCTTCAAACAACCCGGACACAACACGGGGAGAACTATTGTACAGGTACATATGTTTAAATAAAGCTGTATAATTGCGATAAGTTTATAGTATCAATAAGAATATAGGTTTTACAGATATAGGCACCGTATGTCTAAAAACCTTATAAGCCTTAGGTCTAGTAACAATATTAACTAAACCCATAGGCCTAAACTAAGATATTTAGGCCTGAGAATCCTGTATGCTTGATAGATATTTTGCGGATAAAGAGACTTAAAACAGATTTGATGTGTGTATTTATTAAAGTATTTATGTGCAGGTAGCTACTCTACATCAAAAGTCAGTGCAAGGAGTAGTAATCGACGTTAAATGAAATCAGAACCGCCCAGAGGCGCTCTCACAGGAGTGTTGTGCCTTCTTGTGTAGAGGTTCATCAACGATATCTCTCTCTTTCTCTCTCTCTCTCTCTCTCTCTCTTTCTCTCACCCTCTCTCTCTTTCTCCCTCTATCTCTTTCTCTTTCTCTCTTTCTCTCTCTGTCTCTATCTCCTCACTCGTTTCAGTTACAATATATTCGCTACCTCAACGGAAAGAAAATAAGCTCTAAATTGTAATCAAGTAACTAAATATTTAATCAGTTACAATATGTGCAATTTTTAATTAGATATAGATTTTGACTTATATTTAGAATTAGATTAGATTAGAATGAGATTTTTTGGAGGTCTTAGACAAGCCATTGTGATTGTTATGTTATGTTTCTCTGCAGCAAGCACATTACTTATCAACTTTAGAGGATAACAATGTTAGTGTATAACTGAAAATATATTTGTATTCAACTCCAGGTTTTTTCTTGTACTCTGGTTGGGTTTTAAAGGTTTATTGAATATTTTCAAGTTCGAATGGTTCAGATCAAGTAGGCTAATTATAATGATATGTAATTAAAACTAATTATTATGATACAGTAATTATTATGATACAGTAATTATTATGATACAGTAATTATTATGATACAGTAATTATTATGATACAGTAATTATTATGATACAGTAATTATTATGATACAGTAATTATTATGATACAGTAATTATTATGATACAGTAATTATTATGATACAGTAATTATTATGATACAGTAATTATTATGATACAGTAATTATTATGATACAATAATTATTATGATACAGTAATTATTATGATACAGTAATTATTATAGTAAAGTAATTAATGTGATAAAGTAATTATTATGACAAAGTAAGTAATATGATAAAGTAATCATTATAAGAAAGTAATTAATATGATTAATTAAGCATTATGAGAAGGTTATGATAACTTAATTATTTTGATAAAGTAATTAATATGATAAGGTAAGCATTATTATAAAGTAATTGCTATGGTATTTCGTATCAGTGATCCGATAAAATTAACGCTAACGTTAACGTCAGTTTCCTAAGTCGAAAGCGATATCAAAAACGAGCGAGCCCAGGATTTGAACTCCGCACATACTGATACGCGGTCGAGTATTTTACCGACATCGCCACTGGCTCGAGCCAGTGGTGATGTTAGTAGTTAAGACAGTGGAAGTTAAGATTAAGGGATTATAATTAAGATAGTGGAAGCCGAGTAGATACGAATATGAGAAAACAATGTCAGAGTGTTAAACATTAATTAATATCATTGAAGATGTGAATGTTTTCTCGTATTGTGTTCGGGCCGCTGAAAAATAGACTAATTCGCAGATTATACGAATCGTAAGAGGCGACTAAGTAACATCAATGCTCGTTATGGAACGTGACAAGAAACATCGAATAAAATTCTCTGCAATTTGACAGAACACTGGAGGATCAACTAAGAATCCTGAAAGATGTGATATCTAATTAATTAATTTGATAGCAGCAAATGCAATTGAAAAATATTAAGAGAAGTCAAATATCGGATGCAAAAGAGAGAGTGAGAATAAATTGTCTACGTGGGCCTACCAGAATCTTAACCACTGCATCGAAGACATCACATATCTGCGTTTCGGGAAGTACTTAAAAACACCATTTTATCAAACCTTCAGATTAAATATAGAACTGAAGGCAGACCGGAGGTTAACTTAATTGCTCGAATTTCTTGTAGAATATTTCTTGGATCCACAAATGATATCTCCACATTGTGGAAGACCCTCGATATCGTTGTCGTGTTAATGACTGGCAACAGATCGTGGTCTTCTATAAGAGTGGAGATCTTTTCTACAAACACTCAGTGAAAATCTGCGAAGTATCAAATACTTGATATATGCCAATCAGTGTGAGTTCCACCATTGAAAGAACAGCCAATGAGCTCTGTGAAAGTTCATACAGCTCAGTGGCTGTTCTTGTGCTCATTGGTATGCCTAACCTTTAGGATGCTCCATGCTAAGTTGTGGAAGAATAAGGTCTGCGAAACTGATTTACAGGGGCCTACTGTCAACTTTGTCCGTTTGGTGTTTAATCGTAAGTTTTCCCTGCACTGCGCCTATATATAAGGGCAACTGAATTAAAGAACTGGAAGAAGAGTCGTGCTCTGGATACTTGATGACTTCTAATTGAGCCATATCTTTGTTAGCCCTTGGTGGAACGCTTCCATGCCGTTACTAGGCCTGGGTGTTATGCTGCCATACACAACCAAACTGATTAAAATTAAATTAATTTCAACACACACTGAGGTAGGTTTCCCAAACTTCACTGCAGCCTTTAACTTGAGTCTATTTATGAATTAATTTCACACTGTCATTCTCAGATATGCTTTAGTCTACCGTTACAACATATGTAGTCTGCAGTCTATCTACACTACACTGCTATAACATTAAATACTAAAATTTGTGTCTCAATACTCCCAATCTATGGGTGGAATAAGCAGATATTTCTTCTAACAGAATGAACACGATAATTTCATATCGATTATTTCAGTTCAGTAGACAAACGGAATGATAAATCAGAAGAGAAGATATATCTCTATGATAGGCTTAATCTAAAACCTCTAAAGATGCAGACACAATGAAGAAGGTCAAATCATATCTATGCGGGGGAGCGCAGGGTTTTTGAATGTCTTAATAGCGTAGGGGTAACGTCTTGGCGTTTTAAATGACAGACCCTGAGGTGAATTGAACCCTCGTGAAACATGTTGTATTAAAAGTGATAGATATCAACGTATTTGATCATTTCACTATAATACGCGCTTACTTTACTTTTTACCATCAGAAATCCCTCAGGTATAAATTAAGAAAAGTAAACGAGATTCGTTTACATGTATTTGTACATGATGTCGAGGGAAGCTTAGACATAAGTAAGACGAAACGACTTCAGTCGACTTAGAGTTCCCAGAACTAAAGGCTCTTCAGCGGTAATCAAAGAACTTCAAAGGTTGTGGAGAGCGAGGGAGGGAAAGGTTGTGAAGCAAGATGTCATTATTTAAACGGCGTCATTTAGTTTCTCTCTTCATTTTTGATTAATTACGCGCAGTAAGCAAGCAAATGTTTACCTATGTATGCTGTTCCTTCGTTTTGAGTCATCAAGCTTTTGTCGTAACTTATTCACAGTTTTATAAGAATGTATAAATTCTGAATTAAAACATGCGATTTGCTAAATATTATAAAATATCATTCACAAGATGGAAGCACATATATGGCAGTTGAAATTAGTAAAAAATCAGTCTCTCTATTATCTCTAGTGCTCTGCCAAGAGGTGGTCCAAGGTTCATATTCCTGCTCACATACTGCTTTCATGCTCCATAAAGAGCACACCATCGATTAATGAGTTATTCCCTTCGCAAATTAGGATTTCCTTATTCACACCTTACTGTAGCCTAAAGCTTGGGAATAATATGGCTTCTGAGGTGGTTTCCCGTTGCCTTACTCAGATCAATAGTGAATTAACTGCCATTTAATCCTGATGAAAAATTATCATGGTGAGGTGGGTTCCTTCTGTCTTCCTCAACTCCTGCCTTAGTCGCCTCTTACGTATAGGCAGCAGCTTGTTTGCGGTTGCCCAATTCTGCATTGGTCCCAACCACATCCGGGCTCAACACGGGGAAAAATTACGAGGTAAGTAAAGAAATATTGCCTCGTAATTTGTTAGAGAATATAACATCCCAGTGAAAGGTTGTCTCATCGTTTGTTGGCAATTGAACGTTATTTTTGTCGATTTACTATAAATTACACTACAACAATACAATTGTGGTTGAAATAAACAAAAATTTATTTTAAATATTGGCAGAAAGCCAAAATATCTCTTAATTTAATTTACAGTGATCAATATCGTCAATAACGTTGATGTTACTCTACAACAACTTGCGATTTTTATAATTATGCTATAATTTATACATTAAGACCATGTCAGGATTTTAGACTAATTTATGCGTAGAAATAGGCTATATTATAATTACATCATATCTGTAATATATACTTCAGTTAATTGCAAAGATTTTACTCTTAATTGCAAAGATTTTCCTATTAATTATCTCTGACAAACTTGCAATTAATTAATAATAATTGTAAGCCTATACTCTCAATAGGCCCCTACTAAGTTAATAGAATAGTTTTAAAGAAATCAGCAATTTAAAGTAATTTAACTATGCCCATTACAGAAACATACTACAGTCAAAGCGAAAGCGGTTCTAAATATACGCTGGAAAAGGTAATGTTAACGTCAGTTTCCTCACTCGAAAGCGATTTCAGTGACGGACGAGCCCAGAATTTGAACCCCGCACATGCTGATCCGCGGTCGAATACCTTGCTTACGTCGCTACTAGCTCCAGCCAGAGGTACACTTAGGCGAAGCTTGGACTCTGAAGACTAAACCGAATGGCCCGTTATGCTTCCGATAACAAAGAATAAGCGCAGGATATAAAACAGTGACTCTCCAGGATGGCCTCTGAAACTCTTACTATCCATTATCCATTTACCGATCCGGTGATTGTCCCAAATATTACTTCTTGATCTGCTCACATGGAAATATAGCCCAATAAAGTTTAAATTTTAAGAATGTCTCATCTAAAATTTCATGTCGTTACAAAACGCTCTACACTCTGATTTATTGGGGTTAAAATGTAGTGGAAAAGGATTAATAACATCTAAACGTAAAACTACACATGAGAAATCTACAAGCATTCGAAGCTGGTGAGGTTCAACTTCCTAGAAACTTTCCCTTTTGTTACAACGAACCATCAGATAGCGTGGGTCTCCAACAGCACATTTGTGTCCTAGAAACAGACGTTAAACTTCCATAAAGAGATAAACTTTTATAATGACTTTTAATAAATTATATATATGTATATATATATATATATATATATATATATATATATACATGCATATTCACAATCATCACCTTCCCTTTAATCCGGAGTTTAATTAGGGTCGGGATACGACTGGATCTTCTCCACTCCTCTTTGTCTCACACCATATCAAAATCTCTTCCATTTGTTTTAGAAATTTTTGTGGCAATTTCTGGAGCCTAGGCGCTCCAGAAATAGATCATAATTGAAATTAATCATAATGTCGATTCCAATTAAAAAAACTAAAAATTATAAAACTTATTATAAAACTTATTTAAATATTAAAATATATTATAATATAAATATATACTATAATATATACAATAATAATATAATATAATAATAATAAATTTTAGCAAGAAGATTCGCGGCCTCTGCTTTGCTTGTATATGTCGGGGTTCAAGGGTTGACAATTGACCAACCGAAACCTGCTGGTGTTGCGTAGCAGACGACTAGAGTAGTCTTCCAGAGATTCTGCATAAATTATCTTAGAAGACTATAGAACTTCGGTTTAGTGGCCGCTCATGTGCAGACTCAACTTAGTGCACTGGTCAAAGGATTGCTCGATAATAAGTAGGCCCTACGGTGACAGCAGGTTACAAAGAATTTGTGCTTGGGCCAGCAATCCATCCAGCGGACCATTAAATATATAATTAGCTTTACCTCGTAAACAAAAGTATATTTTAATAACGTGCTACAATTAAATTCTGGAAGTGCAGTGACCAAATGGCAGGGCCACTAAGCGAATATATGTCCGCAGTGATTGCAGAAACGTCTGCGCATGCGCAGGCAGCAGATGATTCCGCAGGGAAAGCACCAGATGGCGAGCATGATGCCCAAACAGGTGAATGACTCTTCAATGCGCCCAATCTACATGACAACACCAAGCACTAAATGAGAATAAACACCCAAATATTGTAGTAGATATCTGTATTAATTAAGTCACAGGTGAGTTTAATGGTAATTAATGGTAATTAATGATAATTAATGATAATTAATGATAATTAATGATAATTAATGTTAATTAATGATAATTAATGTTAATTAATGTTAATTAATGATAATTAATGATAATTAATGTTAATTAATGATAATTAATGATAATTAATGATAATTAAGGTTAATTAATGTTAATTAATGATAATTAATGATAATTAATGTTAATTAATGTTAATTAATGTTAATTAATGATAATTAATGATAATTAATGACAATTAATGTTAATTAATGATAATTAATGATAATTAATGTTAATTAATGATAATTAATGATAATTAATGTGATAATTAATGATAATTAATAATTAATGATAATTAATGATAATTAATGTAATTAATGATTAATGATAATTAATGTTAATTAATGTAATAATATTAATGATAATTAATGATAATTAATGTAATAATTAATGTAAGGGATAATTATGATACATGTTAATTAATTAATGAATAATCAGGATAATTATGATAAATGATTAATAGTTAATTAATGTTAAATTATGATAATTAATGATAATAAGTTAATTAATGATAATTAATGTTATTAATGATAAATGTTAATTAATGTTAATTAATGTTAATTAATGATATATTAATGATAATTAATGATATGTGATAAATGATAATTAATGATAATTAATGATAATTATGATAATTAATGTTAATTAATGTTAATTAATGATAATTAATGATAATTAATGATAATTAATGATAATTAATGTTAATTAATGTTAATTAATGATAATTAATGATAATTAATGTTAATTAATGATAATTAATGATAATTAATGTTAATTAATGATAATTAATGATAATTAATGATAATTAATGATAATTAATGTTAATTAATGATAATTAATGATAATTAATGTTAATTAATGATAATTAATGTTAATTAATGATAATTAATGTTAATTAATGATAATTAATGATAATTAATGTTAATTAATGATAATTAATGATAATTAATGTTAATTAATGATAATTAATGATAATTAATGATAGTTAATGATAATTAATGATAATTAAGGATAATTATGATGATTAATGATAATTAATGATAATTAATGATAATTAAGGATAATTATGATGATTAATGATAATTAATGATAATTAGGCTGAGCCTATGGTTTGTTGAAAAGTTGTTTGACAGCGGATCAGTAGGTGGAGGGTTCAAATCCAGTTCTCTCTTAGACACTGCCATACTATCGAACGGGAAACTGACGTTAAACTTGGCTTTAACCTTTAATAATTAACCAATAATTGCACTTGTTGTATTGATTATATGGGTCTTAATCACAAAATAAATATTTTAAATTTTCTTTAAAAGCAATTTTTTATAAATAAATAAAATAATCAATTCAAAGGAAATGATCAACTAATTATAACCAATTACAACTAATAATTTAACTAATTTCAAATTTATAGTTAAACTAACGTACAACTAATAATTTAAACTAATTAACAATAAATAATTCGGCCAATAATTTGACTGGAGCCAGTGGCGAAGTCGATAAGATTCTCGACCGCGGATCAGTATGTGCGGAGTTCAAATCCTGGACTCGCCCGTCACTGACATCGCTTTCGAGCAGGAAACTGACGTTAACATTAGCTTTATTAGCTTAACAAACTAATAATTTAACTAATTTAAAATTTTTAGTTAAACTAACTTGCATCTAATAATCTCAACTAATTCACAACAAATAATTCAGCTAATGTACAATATTTAACATAAGTAAATAATAAAAATAGGCCTATCATACGTGGCACTTGGGGCAATTGCTCGCCTCCTGTATGATGATCGTTGTTGTCGTGGTCGTGGGTTGGGTTGTTTGGGGCTGAGCAGGTGGGGCGGGGGCAGGGTAGCCCTGGCTCGGTGGGTAGCCCCCAGCAGGCGGGTAGGGGGGCTGCACTGGGCCGGCAGGGGGGTAGGGGGCCCCTCCCGCGGGTGGATAAGGGGGGTAACCTGGAGAGGGGGCGGAGTACGGAGGGGGGACTGTCTGGGAGGCCATTTAGAATTTTAATTTAATAAATTATGAAATTAATTGTAAATAATTAAATCAAATCAATTAATTGTTTATTATTTAAATCAATTGGCAGATAAACTCTTCAGCGAATCCTAATTAAAATATAAGTTCTGATAGTCCTAACACCGTCATCTACTGAATGTTGCTGTTATCTCTGTAAATTAATAAAATGCGAACCATTAGACATATAGGAAAGATTTCACTGATAATTAAATAATATTCCAATATCAAAGTAGGCCTACTACTCCAGACAGAAAACTGACGCTTAACTGAGTTTTAGCGATAGCTTTAATTGGGAGAGAGAGCGAGAGAATATGTTTTATTTTCACAGAATTTCACAGAGTAATCACATCAATGAAAGTGTGTCAAAAGAAATTAAACAAGCATTATCAGAATCTAAGTAATAAGTGCAATAAGTACTGTAAGTGGAAAAAATGTGCAGAAGAAATTGAATAAAAAATTATTATTTACTTGACATCGTTAGTCTACTTTGATTAGAGCATAATCGTCTCTAAATCCATGGATAAAATAGTTAATATTAAAAGAGATTCCTTGTAACTCTCACGGGAAATGTAGGTATTGTAAGTATAAAACGATTTAACCATTCAATTTTCTGCTTTTTAAACTTTATACTTATATCAGTCTAAGAAAAGTGAAACTTCGTAATTCGTTTCTATCAAAGACTTATCAGTAGGATGAGCCAGTAAGCTTATATATATATATATATATATATATATATATATATATATATATATATATATATATATATATACATGTAAAATTTCTATATATATATATATATATATATATATATATATATATATATATATATGAATTAGAATAGAATCGGTACTAAAGGAAAAGCAGAATTAGAATATAATAAGAACTTGAATAGAATCAGAACTATAATATAATCAGAACCAGAATAGAATCAGAACTAGAATATAATCAGGAATATAATATCATCAGAACTAGATTATAATCAGAACTAGAATATAGTAAGACTAGAATGGAATCAGAACTAGAATGTAATCAGAACTAGAATATAGTAAGACTAGAATGGAATCAGAACTAGAATGTAATCAGAACTAGAATATAGTAAGACTAGAATGGATTCATAACTAGAATATAATTAGAAATAGAACAGAACTAGAATTATAATATAATCAGATATAGAATCAGAACTACTTTAGAATCAGAAATCAATCGTATTTTACTAATATCGGGTTTTACTAAATTAGCTAATCCTAATTAGCTTAAAGTTTTCTCATAGTACATACGTAAAACTATTGAGGCACTAGGCGAGATTCTAGACAAGTAAGCTGTAGAAGTGCGGTACTAACTCTACAGACTCTCTCTCTCTCGATCTTACTCTCTCTTACTCTCTTACTCTCTTACTCTATTACTCTCTTACTCTCTCTCTCTCTCTTTCTCTCTCTCTCTCTCTCTCTCTCTCTCTCTACTTCTCTCTCTCTAGATCTCTCTACTTATCTATTCCCTCTCTCTCTCTCTCTCTCTAACTCTCTTCTCTCTCTTACTCTCTCACTCTCTCTCTCTCTCTCTCTCTTACTCTCTCTCTTTCTCTCTCTCTCTCTCTTACTCTTTCTCTAACTCTCTACCTCCCTACACAGAGTTCTAACGAATGACAGGTTCATGGCACATATTCCACTCAAAAGATATACAAGTAAATCCCTCCATAAAGGGTCGTCACAGTTCCAGATGACACAGTTCCTTCAACAAGCCTTAGATCAAAATCTTTAATGCTACCCGGCTTGGAAAAACATTGATTCTGCTACATTAATCTTTGCATTTCTCAGTTCGTATAAAGTCGCCTCCTTTTATACGTGTAATTAACGATATTCGCCTCCTTTTATACGTGTAATCTATTCCTAAATGTTCAGGAAACAACAGGTAGATAGGACTATGATTATGAACAATAAAATAAATCATCAAGCTTGAACGAAAAGCTAATTTAGAGTCGGTGTTTGGCTTTTGTTATGACATTTGTGACTAATAAATCCTACTCTGAAGCTACAGGTCCGGAGCCAAAATCTACACTAAAAAACATTAAAATGGCACCGCTATAGAAATATTCGGAGGTATTATTATTATTATTATTACTATTACTACTATTATTATTATTATTATTATTATTATTATTACTATTACTACTATTATTATTATTATTATTATTATTATTATTATTATAATAACAATAATAATAATAATAATAATAATTATTATTATTATTATTATTATTATTACAACTACTACTACTACTACTACTACTACTACTACTACTACTATTAGCCTATTATTACAATTACACTACATATGCTAATGTATCAGTCCGTAAACTACGTAAGAATACAATCAGCCTAAACTAAGTCCTGCTCAGAGACATATTCGCTAATCTATTCATACTGCAGTGAGTCTTCAGTGAATGACGATCATACTCAATTGACAATTGACGGAGCTGCTGCTGATAAGATGTTACTGATAAGCTGCTACTGATAAGCTGCTACTGAATAGCTGCTGCTGATAAGCTGCTACTGATAAGTGCTGCTGATTAGCTGCTGCCGATTAGCTGCTATTGATTAGCTGCTGCTGATTAGCTGCTATTGATTAGCTGCTGCTGATTAGCTGCTGTTAATAAGCTGCCGTTGACTGGCTGCTGCTGATTAGCTACCGCTGATTACTGCTACTGAATAGCTGCTGCTGATAAGTTGCTGCTGATAAGCTGCTGCTGATTAGCTGCTGCTGAATAGCTGCTGTTGATAAGCTGCTGTTGATAAGCTCCTGCTGATTAGCTGCTACTGATTTGCTACTGATGATTAGCTGGTGCTTATTAGCTGCTGCTGATTAGCTGCTGCTGGTTGGCTGCTATTGATTAGCTGCTGCTGATAAGCTGCTGTTGACTAGCTGCTGCTGATTAGCTGCTGCTGATAAGCTGTTGATAAGCTGCTACTGATATGTTGCTACTGACTAGCTGCTGCTGATTAGCTGCTGCTGATTAGCTGCTGCCGATTAGCTGCTGTTGATTAGCTGCTGCAGATAAGGTGCCACTGAAAAGCTGCTGCTGATAAGCTGCTGAAGCTAGGATCAGCTTGTGCGTAAAAAGCAAACATTTGTGCAAACGTTCACCAGTAAACGATTCTTCAAGTGGCGACTTGGTCAGGCCAGCAGCTCGGATCTTACCCAAGATAGAGAAGCTGTTAGATCAGCTTCTACATGCAAATGAACGGATCGAAGTTTACGGTAAAGTGCTATAAATAACTAGTTTAACGTTTGTTTTCCCACCACAACTGTACAGTCAGAGAGTGTGTGAAAACCACCTAAGGAATCTCATTTTCAAAGCTAAAGGTTGAATTAATGTTTGATAAAGGCTTGGCCTCTATAACGGGATGAACGGTTTATCAATGGAGTGCTCTTTGATTAGCTTGTGAGTGGACAGTGAGTAAGAATATATGCTTTGGACTAGCCACACAAAGAATCACTAGAGAGAGAGAGAGAGATAGAGATAGATAGAGAGAGAGAGAGCTATGAATTGGCAAACCATTATACTTCTGCTGACTGCTATAATTATCTGCAATAATGCAATAAGACATACGGCATTGACAACATACTAAATAAATATTTGCACAATTTGTGGAGCTTAGCAGCATCATGAGCTACCATCCTGCGATATAAGCTTATAATGCAATTAATTGAATAATTAAGTAATTAATGGCATTAACTATCCTAGTAAAACAAACTGCATTAGAATAATTCTCAACTCACAAATCAGTATAAAACATTAAAAATACTTCGGATCATTTAAGAAAAATCAATTTTTATACAGAATTAATTATTCTGAAACTTTTGTGCAAGGTTCCATTTTCACAAAGTCCAATATCTTAGACCTGTTTTATTTTATAGAGGCTTATATTGGCCCATTTGAGTTACATACAAGGTGGGCTAGGCTGGGAGGCTTGGACCATCCTACAACGAGACACAAGATGTGCAACGTTACTGCAACACGTCATGTCGCTTATCTTAGTGGTGAAGGGTAGTAATTCTGCGGGGGTGAGAGACGAATTGTGCTAGAAAGAATAAATGCAGTAAACACCTGCACAACCCCAAATAACCAAACCATACATTTTCAATAATAAATATAATAATAATAATAATAATAATAGTAAATAAAAATAAAAATAGTAATATATGGCTTTTAGTAACTACATACCAGTTACTTGCCAGTAACTTACTGCTACCTTCATCTTAAAGTTAAAGTTAAACTGGGATTCAAATGAAGAAGATGATGATAATGATGAATCTGTGCGATAGTAGCTCGAATGTGATTAGTCTTCTTGAAGAGAAACATTGTGCTTCTGAACCTTGACGTTAAATACACTACAACTTACCTATACCGTGATATCTCATAAACGTCACAAACAATAATCTCTCACAAACTTGATGGTCTATGAACTTTTTATGTAGGGGATTCAATCTTAGCCAGTTCTGAGGTTCTGCTTACACCGCGCATTGACAGTATAGTCCATAATTTAACGTCCCTTTCCTCATCCAAGGATGATGTCAGAGACGTCCCCACAGCACACATCACTACAGATCAATTCACCCAGACCAATCTGCGAAAGAAATGTGCTGAGGAGGAGTAAGGTCCTAAACAAAAGCCAGTCCGGTGATCAATAAATGGTCAAAGTAGATTGATTATGTCTATGGTGGGAAAAGGTAAGTCTTAAGCTTGCTAGAGATTGTGGAAAGCGTAGAACTAGGGAGAAGATAAGTAGGTAAAGAGTTCCAGATTGTACATTCTAGTGTAATCTAACCCTATTAGGTTACACCAGAATTTACTGAATGCATAACAATATTCTTAACATATTTGGTTAGCATATCAATAAATAACATCATCTTCCCTTAAATCCCAGTTTAACCAGGGTCAGGATACGAATAGACCTTCTCCAGTCCTCCCTGTCCCACACCATATCATCAGTCAATCTCATATTTTTCAAATTTTTTAAATTAAGCATATCAACAGATAAACATTTAACAAAAAACAACATAATAATTCGCAAACTTTCAGGATGTGAACAACCCCCCCCCCACGCTAACTCTTCCTGTTTCAGGCAATTCTTATCAGTAAAACCCGTTTAGCGCAGCCACTTGAATGTCTTCTGTAAATCAATCAATCAACACATGCGCAAACATTGAAACTATGACTTATAGTCTGATGATGCTGGCCTACGCATTTTAGGCTCTTACTTAAGCTAATTTCATGTGACCCCTTTGATAGTAATTAAATCGCGATACATCAGTACAAAACTAGATAATAAAATCTATTGCAGCTTTTATACAACACACTACAATAAAAAACATTATAATAATTCAGCTTTGGAAGCCGCTATTTTACAAAATGTAGAAAACATAAAATACGGCCGATTATCAAGGGGAAAATAAGGTTTTGTTAATATCTATGTCCTAACTGAGCTAACGGCAGTACCTACAGAATTCTTCAACGGAATTGAAATTATATATAGGCCAATATATATATATATACTGTATATACAGTTTATATGTATATATATATATATATATATATATATATATATATATTCACAAAGCCTTGGTATAGGAGTCAAGCTGTTTTCATGAAAGAGGTACTTGAGAATGTAACAGAAGGCAGTGGTGGATGTTTACTCAGTCGCAATCTATCTTTCAGCAAGTCTGTGCTCAAACCCTCTAGCTCCTTTCTGAATGATACAAAAGCTATTTCTAAAATGGCATAAATGCTGACGATTTGCATTAATATGGCTAGGGTTAAAGAGAGGAAACGCTGAAATGAATAAATATATGGAATAAATTGCACAACGGATTGAATAGATATCAACGTAGTTGCAAGATCGTTTCACTATATAATATGTGTCACTATTGATACTGTTGTTAGAATGCCCCAATAGTGCATTGGTTAGAGGTATAGATAACGTCATGAAGTTTTAATGACAGATCCTGTGATGAATTCAGATCTCTCGGGTTCGAATCCCAGCCGCGCTGATCTGAGAGTAAAATCTCCGACATTCACTGGACTGGCTACACGGAAAATGGACAAAATTACCTAAAGGATTTAACATGTTGTATTAAAAGTGATAGATATCAACGCAGTTGATCATTTCACTATAATGTGTGTTGTTGTTGTTGTTATTATTATTTTTAATTTACCCGGGGCGTAAAGAACCCGAGGTTTTATAAAAACGATTCGAGCAATACGTGCTGAATCGCCGCCCGGCTACTCGAGGTCATCAATCGGCTTAAAAGAATAGTTGAAGCAGACTGCATTAAATCTTCGCAAAGTCATGGAAAGCCTTTGCCATAGAAAAGATGTCTCTAGCTTATCGCCGGTTTGCTCTGCAACAAGTCTGCCTATGCCATTAATAAAGTCAACTCCTTCGGGATTCATCGGGCCCATGATTTCAATGGCCACAGGGTTATTACTACTTTTATTATCATTACTTTTATTATATTAAATGCCCTGGGCTGTATAAGGCCCTGGGCTAAAATATAAGATAAAAAAGACTTTATTTAATTAAAAGAAAGATGAAAAATATTTAAAATAGTTCCTCTACGCTCTGGGAGGCCGCATTCGCTAATGTGCCACGAACGCATACAGCATTAAAACGCTGGAGTGCAACAGATAGGCCGGTTTATATAGGATGTTTCATCTTTTATTATTACTATTACTATTATTATTATTATTATTATTATTACTACTACTACTACTACTACTACTACTACTACTACTACTACTACTACTACTACTACTATTCTTATTATTATTATTATTATTTTATTACTATTATTACTATTATAATGAAAGGCTTATTAATTATTATCATATGATAGAAAAGGGAGACAGGGAAGAGTGGAGACGTTATATGCCAGGGACCTGCCATGATGCATGCATGTATGCAGTGCACTAAGAGAGAGAACGAGAGAGAGAGAAAGAGAAGGGAGAGAAAGAGATTGCAATTAAAATTAGGCCAAATAACGGTTAGCTATTAATGAAATTTATGGTAGTAACTATAGATCTCGCATCATGAATGCTTATTTTAACAGAAGAAATTCTAATCTTTCTTCATACAAAAGCTAAAATCATGCATAGGCCTATGTCATAATGACCTTAGCCATGCATGCCAGAATTAAAGATCTTAGGCTATTAATTAATTTGTTCTATGGAGAATTTATACATAGACTCTACTAAAACTAAGCACAGTTTTTTTTATAATTGAATAACACGTAGGCCTACTGCAGCGAATAAAATATTACCACTGTTTCATCTGGATAATTTAGAAATGAAACATCTTGCACAGGATATGGTATTCTGTAAGGTTGCATATAAAAATTTTCTATAATTTATAGCCAGTCTTTTTTCGCTCTAGTGTATGGGCACTGCACGGTATATGCCGCCTATCATATTTTATATATTAGCAAAATAATAAAATCTATAATAAAATTATACTATTTTGCGTAAAAAAATTACTTAAACTTAGTTGTGAGCGAAAGAAAGACTAATAATTTGAATTACAGATTTTCTCATTTATCCACTTATAGCCTAGCTATAGGTCTACTCATATTTAAGAAAAACTAAATATAAAACTAATTTGAAAAACATTCCATTTTCTAATTAGCTTGATTCTATATTCGCCAATGTTCGTATAATATTATGGAGCTAATGTTAAGATTTTTATGATTCGACAATTTTCTAAGTTCTAACAACTTCGTATAGCTGTAAACGCTGTCGTTGAGTGCTATTTGTTTTATTTATTTATTTAAATAAGCAATAATATTGTTTTATAATAAGTAAAACTACAGTTTAATTATTTTAATTATTAAATTCATTATTCATATTGTAATATTTAAAGATGATGCGGTTTACGTAATGTTACGCTTAGTCGAAAGATTTTGTCTGCTTTTTGCTCGCGATCGGCCGCTATGACTGACACGTCGTCATCCTTCTGGAAGAAGAAATCGAAGTCCGTCCCGGGAAGGTATGACATTTCCTGCTAATGAGGCGGTGAAGTTTAATGCTGTCGGTGCTTCTATCTTGCTGTGTAAATATATATTCATATATATATATATATATATATATATATATATATATATATATATATATATATATATATATATATATATATTCACATTGTCTTGAAGTTTTTGAAGGGAAGTTGCAACTCACGCTAAGGAGTTCTTAATGATTTATGCTTGATGTTGTCGTAGTTGACAGTATCACTCGTGCTATAGGACTGTTGTTGTTTTAAAATTTAATTTTTACCCTAAAAACGTAAGGTTAACCCTTCGTATTAAAACAGATCTATATCTTTAAATTATTATTGCAGTTATTTAGAGTTGCAGAAATATGCCTGACTGATTTTAAGTTTGACTTAGGGGTAAGTTAGGGCACAGGCATTATTATAAAAAGGTTTGTTATTAAAGATAAATACATAATTTTCCCTAATTTTAAACTAGGTAACGATGACATTAATATTGTCTCTCAATTTAAATATTTAGGTCATTTGATTGATAATCGCTTATGTGATGATAATGACATTAATTGTGAAATAAGTAATACGTTTGTCCGCACTAACACGCTTTTAAGACGATTTTTTAATTGCTCCCGTACAGTTAAAATTATTCTATTTAAAACGTACTGTTTATGTTTTTACAATATTGCACTCTGGTCCAAGTTTAAAGTGTCTTCTTTAAATAAATTTCGTTCATGTTACAATAGATGTGCCAAACGGTTCTTTGGTTTCAAAAGGCAGGATAGTTTATCCACCATGTTGCAGTTATGTAACATTCCTAGTTTTGATACGATTATATATAACTCTAAATGTGTGTATAATCAGTGTGTTAGTAATTGTGAAAGTGCACTAATTAATTGTTTTAGGTTGTGATTTTTCCATTTTAGAACTGTAATATCTGATTTTACGAGTGTTTACATGATTTTATGGGTGTGCTGTGTTGTGTGTCTTGTGTGCTTTGTGTGGGCCTTGCTGCCTGATTTCTAATTCTAAATAAATAAATAAATTTAATTGTTTAAAGGTTCGAGTTTCGTTATCTTCTTTAATTAAATCTACTAAATCTGCTAAACCTGCGTTATAAAGCCTATATGTGCAATTGTGCTTACAGTCAAATTATGCTGTCGTATCATTAATCGCAGCTTTTGTACAATTTTAGTTTCGCTAAAAAAAAATACTGCATTATTTCTAGCAAAGTTAGATCATTCTCTTCATGCAAGTTCATTTTCCTCGACTATGCAATAAACAACAACTCTAATAATTGTTGACTAATTGTTCATTTTCCTCAACTATGCAATAAACAACAACTCTAATAAGGTACAATCGTTGACTAATTGTTCATTTTCCTCGACTATGCAATAAACAACAACTCTAATAATCATTGACTGTTCATTTTCCTTGACTATGCAATGAATAACAACTCTAATAATCGTTGACTAATTGTTTTGTTGTTTTAGTATAAAGCAGATCTATGGAGCGCAGCATCCACCAATACAAGAGAAGCCTTCAAGGTTTGTGATACCTCTCTCTCTCTCTCTTAGTGCACTGCCTACTGGCAGGTCCTTGATATATAACGCATCCACTCTCTTCTGTCTTCCGCTTTCCTGTTTATGTCCACATAATTATGAGTGGATCTTTAAATCAACTAACTTTCCCAATTTCAGCCTGCCTCTACGTCTATTTCCTTCCATTCTGCCTTCTATTCTGTTATACGTATATATTAAAAATTAATTACGTTCTACAGCCATAGTGAATCTGGCAAACTAATTGATTTTAATGTAGTCTTTACTGTTGGTTTTAATACTACTACTGTTGCTACAGATATTTGCAATTTTACTTCATTTTGCTTTACGGTGAACCTTTTTAGTAGTTTATTTATTTGTTTATCAATTTATTCATTTGTTTATTTATTTATACACACACGATTATTTATTTATACACACACGTTCCTTATATCTATTATCTATAGTTGTGAATATTTAACGATTAGCGGGCAGTCAACGCCCAGTCGTAAGAAGGGTGGAGCTGGAGGGGGCTCTAAGGACGCCTTTGAGGCGTTCAAGGACAAGACGGACGATGCGTGGGATGACGGTGAGGACGAAATCATGATCACGACTCAGCTCAAGATCTCACGCAAACACGTTCACAACACCGCTCTGCAGGTTCTGCAGCTTATCAGCATTTTACAGGGCTGAACTTTCATAAGATTTTAATATCCAGAAATTAAAAGAGCGGTCATATTCATACTTTAAATGCTGGTAAAGCTAAGGTCAGTTTTCGCACTCGAAAGCGATGTCAGTGACGGGCGAGCCCAGGATTTGAACCCAGTAACTACTGATCCGCGGTCGAGTACTTTAGGTACTCTATTGTGACGAAGCATCTCACACTCAACAAGTAATTCAATGAAAGAATGTACCTAGTATAGATCTTAAACATTTGTATAAGTAAACTTTAAAATAAACGTTGTAATGATATGGTATAGACTTAGAAGCTCTTGTCAAAGGTTATGCTAATAATTTAATTGCACTGTAAGTGTTTGGAAAGAATTCTTGGAGCCTTTATTGTATTGAACCTAAAGTACTTTCTTCTGTACTTACGTTGATACGCTCTACCTACGCTAAATATTATTATAATTTATTAATTTTCTGATTGATTGGGTGACCGATGAATCGATTGATTGATTGATTAATTAAATATTTGATCGGCTGTGTGATTTTTCAGATTAATTTAGAGAGATTGATTGATATTGTAGGTAATACAGAATCACAGTGCCTCACAACACGCTGCTAACTCTAAGACAGCAGCTGATGGCAGCAATGTTCCTACATCTCTATATAGTCATTCGTCCAATCAGACGCTTAGAAATGGTCCGTCACAATCAGCTACTACTGCGGGGTCGTGTAGTGCTGCGACAATGAGTGGCTGTGCTTCAGGCGATGCAGCCGGTGTGTAAGAGATCAAATCAGTATTTGAGAGATTTAGTGTTCATTTCACGGCGCAATAATATCGTAGGGGACTTAAATTATGTACAAATTTTTTTTGAAGTGTTTCTTTAAAATTAAATAATTTAGATTTACTGTGTAATAATTGACCACATGTGATAGAAAAGTTACTCAACTTCTTTTATTATATACATTCAGCTTAGGTCTCAAAAGGGTAGATATCTGGGGATTAGAATAAAAGGCTAAAGCCAAGTTTAACGTCAGTCTCCTGCTCTATAATAATAATAATAACAATATTAATAAAAATCATAGTAATAAATAATAATAATAAGTAGATCTATACATTCGCTGCTCTATGCAAAGAGCCACAGTAGTGCTAACTTAGCCAATCATATGCTCGATTGATCAATACAGTTGTAAGTTTCCTCTGAAAGCTCAGCAGAGATATACCTGAGTGGCTAAGACTAGCAGGTAGATTGTTCCAAGCTGTTGACCCAGTACTGCTTCCATATATGTATAGTATTACATTCATATATATACATCTATATTTATACATCTATATGTATATATACAAATATATATAGAGTAATAATTATAAATAATATAAAGTAATCATTATATATATATATATATATATATATATATATATATATATATATGTATGTATGTATGTATATGTATCTCTTAGTGCACTGCGTACCGGCTGGTCCATGGTACATAACGCCTCCACTCTTCTCTGTCTTCCGCCTTCCTCTTCATTTCCACATATGAGTGGGTCTTTAAATCATCTAACATACCTAATCTCGGCCTGCCCCTGCCTCTTTTTCCTTCCATTCTACCTTCTATGACCTCTTTTAATAGACCTTCCCCCTTAGAATGTGTCCTATCCATTTCTTCTTCCTATATCTTAATACATTTATCAACTGTCTGTCTGTGCCAACTCTCTCCAGGACTATATATATATATATATGTATATATATATATATATATATATACTATATATATATCTATATATATATATATCTATAATATATATATATATATATATATATATATATATATATATATACATATATATATACATATATATATATATATATAGATATAATATATATATATATATATATATATATATATACATGTATATATATATATATTATAATAATTATAACATAATAATTATTTTACTCTGTAAACCAATGTTATTATATCGGCTTGTTGCGCACGGTTCATGCTTCAGGGAGATTGCCTCACGAGGCTCACTCAATCAACGGCAGAGAGAACTCTGTGTCGAGCACGTCCCCGACATCTCAGCGACGCTTGTCTACGTCCAGCCAGGGTTCAGCAGGGCCAGGTGCCCGACACGGGGGCCCAGGGGTGGGGGTGAGGCTGCGGGACGCCCCCCAACACTGGGATGATTTCGGCTCCAACGTAGCCGCCAGCCAGGCGGACGAGAGGTGGAAAGTGAAGATGGAAAAGTTCCATCAGCTGCTGGTGGAAACACCCAACCTGGACATGGATGAGCTGAGGAAGCAGAGTTGGTCGGGAGTCCCCGCTCTCTATCGACCTACCGCCTGGAAACTCCTCTCAGGGTACCTGCCGACTATTCTCGACAGACGTAGCACGCTGCTGGAGCGCAAGCGGCAGGAGTATCACAACTTTGTGGAGCAGTACTATCAGACGAGGAACCAGGACTTCCACAGGGAGACATATCGGCAGGTACTCTATCACACGTCCAATGAGACATTCAATCACCTCTCTCTTACTGCTCTCTTTCTTCTAGAGTCCTGTGTGACTCTATCGTCTATCTCACATGTCCTGTGCGACGAGCCTTTCAGTGAACCTCACTCTTACTGCTCTGTTTCTTCTATGATTTGAGTATTAATACTAAAAATGATCTCTTCTCACCAGAGACTTTTTTCATCTTGCCTGACTGTTCTTTTATCACCGGACCGGCACTGTTTAGGATCTTTTTCTTTCTCTTTGGCACATGTTTTTCAGAACGTTTGGAGTGAATCAATTGGTAGTGATATGTGATGTGGGGGCGTCCCTGACATCATCCTTGTTTGAAGAGACGGACATTAAACCTTTTTTGTTATTATTCTAGCAGTGTGTCTTACAAGTAAACTTACATAGTGACTATTTTGAGGGTTTTATGGGAACCTACAAGTTAAGAATTGAGTAAACTAAAAAATAAACAGTTAATAAGTTAATATTATTAAAATAAGTTATTACATTTTCAACAAAAGATGTCTTGACAAGTACAATAACAAATTTTATAACAAGTTAAGATAGACAATGAAATAGTCTGAAATAATGCTCTGCTCGTTTCAAATATATTTACTTTTAATCTTGAAATACTAATTACTGAAACATTTGCCATTTCTATTTTAAAATGTTTGCTTTAATATTAATAATAAATTATTGTTATTGTTTAATTCTATACATGAGTTGGATCAATTGTTTCTGTTGTTGTAATTACGTTATGCTGTAATTACGTTGAAGCTGTAATTACGTAATGCTGTAATTACGTTGAGGTTGTATTGATTGATGCGCTGCCTGTTGTTGTAGATTCATATAGACATACCGCGCATGAGTCCTCTCATACCTTTGTTTCAACAGGAAATCGTTCAACAGGTTTGTCGTTTAGTTTCTGTTATGATCTGTTCTGCCTTCTTTGTACTAGGAGACCCTTTCGAGTAAAAAAGTTCTATGCTTATTTTTAATTATAATGCAACTGATATTCTATCTTGCATCTTTGTGATTGACTGTTTGTATGTTGATTGATTAATTGTCTGATTTATTGCCAGATTGTTTGACTGACTGATTGATAGATCGTTTGACTGATTAATCGTTTGATTGATTGATCATTTGACTGATTAATGTGTTTCATTGATCTGCTTTTTGATTGACTTATTGACTGCTGGACTGATTGATTGATCGATCGATTGATTGATTGATTGATTGATTTACTGACTGATTTTGTTGATGGATTGATTAATTGATTAGATGTTTGAGAGGATACTGTATATCTGGGCCATTAGACACCCGGCTAGCGGCTATGTACAGGGAATCAACGATCTTGTTACGCCGTTCTTCGTTGTCTTTCTAACTGAGTACGTCTCAGGCAGTCATCCGAACTCTGCAGCTAACTGTAACTACAAGCTGCTTGTTCTTAATAACGTAATTATAACTCTGCAGCTAACTAACTACAAGCTGCTTGTTGTTAATGACGTAATTATAACTCTGCAGCTAACTGTAACTACAAACTGCTTGTTCTTAATGACGTAATTATAACTCTGCTGCTAAATGTAACTACAAGCTGCTTGTTGTTAATGACGTAATTATAACTCTGCAGCTAACTGTAACTACAAGCTGCTTGTTGTTAATGACGTAATTATAACTCAGCAGCTAACTGTAACTACAAGCTGCTTGTTGTTAATGACGTAATTATAACTCTGCTGCTAACTGTAACTACAAGCTGCTTATTCTTAATGACTAAGTGATAACTCTACAGCTAACTGTACATACCCGCTGCTTATTCTTAATGGCGAAGTCGGTAAGATACTCGACAGCGGATCAGTATGTGCGGGGTTAAATCGTGAGCTCATAAGTCACTAACATCGCTTTCGAGTGAGGAAACTAGCATTAACCTTAGCTTTACCAGCTTTTCATTCATTTATTTATTTGCTCATTCATTCGTTGATTGGCTGGTTGATTGGCAGACGGTGACATAGAGAAGTGCGACGTGTCTGAGATAGCGACAGACTCTCTGCACAAGTTAGAGGCAGACTGTTTCTGGTGCTTCTCCAAGCTGCTCGATGGTATCCAGGACAACTACACGTTCGCTCAGCCCGGCATTCAGACCAGGGTCAACTCTCTCAAAGACCTTATCAGCCGCATTGATAGTGCGTATTGTAGAGCTATGATCAATCAATATGATCAATCAATATGATCAGTCACATTGATAGTGCGTATTGTAGAGCTCTTTTAACGGAAGATCGAGAATAGTGGAGGCATTATATACCATGGACCTGCCAGTAGGCGGTAGGTAGGGAGATATATATATATATATATACATAAATATATATATATTTATAATATAGGGCCTATATATATATATATATATATATAATATATATATATAATATATATATATATAATATTATATATATATATATTATATACTATATTATTGTATATATATTATATATATATATATATATATATATATATATATTAATATTTATATATTTATTTTATTATTGTTATTATAATTTATATACAAATAATTTATATTTTTATTTATTTAGTTAAACTGGGATTTAAGGGAAGATGATGATGATTATAATTTATATACTGTATATATATATTTACTATGAAGAGTTTTGAGCCTTTTATTAAATCGATGGATGTCTCTTTCTTATCGACTTATTGTCGGTATATTAATGATATTAGTAGTATTATTATCACTAAGATCATGCTGATGTTGTTGTTGTCACCAGACACACTACACACGCACCTGGATCAGCAGCGAGTAGAGTATCTCCAGTTCTCATTTAGGTGGATGAACAACATGCTGATGAGAGAGATGCCTCTTCGCTGTGTCATCAGACTCTGGGACACCTACCTTGTCAGTCCAGCTCTCTCTCTCTCTCTATCTTTTTCTCTCTCTCTCCCTCCCTCCCTCCCTCTCTCTCTCTCCCTCCCTCCCTCCCTCCCTCTCTCTCTCTCCCTCCCTCCCTCTCTCTCCCTCTTACTCTCTCTATATGTCTTCTACTGATTAGCAAGTTCAAGGTACAAGTTCAACAATTAATTGAGAAACTGATTCAGTTTCATCCATTGTTGATTTCTAACAGTATCATATTAAATAATTATTAGTATTGTCTCAATTGATTCAGTGATATACGATGTGCTTTCACTTGAGACAGTGGCGATGGCAGTAAGATACTCGACCGCGGATCAGTATGTGCGGGGTTCAAATCCTGGGCTCACCCGTCACTGACATCGCTTTCGAATGAGGTAACTGACGTTAACATTAGCTCTACCAGTTCCTTATTGATTGTTCTGTTGATGCCTGATTGTTGTGTTTGCAGTCTGAGTCGGATGGTTTTGCCTCATTCCACCTCTACGTGTGCGCAGCTTTTCTCACGCGATTCTCCGCAGATCTGAAACAAGAGCGAGACTTCCACGTGAGTTCTTCCATACCTTGTTGTTGTTGATGTTGTTGTTGATGTTGTTGTTGATGTTGTTGTTGATGTTGTTGTTGATGTTGTTGTTGTTTTGTTTATTTTCGTTGTTGATACATTAGATTTATTTGTTTAGTGAGAGAAACTTGCTTTTTCTCGTGCACAGATTTTCTAGAACACTTGACCAGCAGCTCGTGTTTTTAAGAGATTGCTACTGTAATTGAGCTGTAATCTCTTCCAACGAAATGCATGTTAACACAGAAGCTATTAATTAGTAAAGCACATATTAAACTGCACCTAAACACAGTAAGCTATTCAATAAATAGTAAGGTACATATTGAACTGCACGTAAACGTAAGAGATCGCTAACGCCGGTGTTGACGATCATGTATAGCTGTTGTTGTTGTTGCTCAGGGTCTAATGCTGCTGCTACAGAACCTGCCCACGGATAACTGGACTAACGAGGAGATAGGCCTATTGCTGGCCGAGGCCTATAGGCTTAAGTACACATTCGCTGATGCTCCCAAACACTTTAAAGATGTCGCTCCGTCTACACCGCATTAATCACAACAATCAATCAATTTGTTAATCGATTTGTTTTAGAACTGATAGGACTGATTTCACTGCACCATCATTTTATCTCTAGGCTAAAAGAACAAAATGGCTGAAGTTGTTAGCTTTCGATCAGATGTTGCAAGTAAAGTCCTGAAAGTTTTGGCAAAAATTCCTGTCTCTCTCAACATGGCTTTGCTCTGAAAGAAAACAGAAGTATATATATTAGAAGTGTATATATATATATATTACGTGGACAGGTAATACGTGGTCTTAACAAAGTGTCAGAAGCGCTGTATTTTTGTTATCATTGACATTAAATACGAGTATAATTTCTGATTAATTGTGAATTTATTGGGCGAGTGATTGATTAATAATGATTCCTTATTGGAACAATTATTTAGCAATTCGTAGTAATAAAATTGTGAATGAATGTGTTAAATAGTCAATGAGGTGATTTAATTGATTAATGGCAATGTTCATTGAATAGAAATTGAAATGACTCAATTAGTCTTATCTCTACAGGGAGAATAGAAAAAAGTGATAACACCTACAAAAAGTTTGAATATCTCAGGCTATTGTTAATATTTTCAAATCAAACTTTTACCAAAATACTAAAGGACTAATTTCTGATGGGGTGGCCAGTTTTCAGTAATTTTGGTACATAGATTGGTCAATTATGAAAGTTTAAGCAGAGCAACCCCCCATTTTTGAACGTACTGTAAATAAAATTTCCATTTTATTTTATTTTTATTTTAGTTCTGAAAAGGGTCGTTGTGGTGGTTCAGAAAGAACCAGTTGTATCTGCTAGCATTACTGCCTATTCGATATGCTTTCCTCCAGTTGCTTTTCAGGACTGCAGCAGCTTTCGGAACTCTAGGACAGCGTTGTTGATTCCATTTTGGCACAGTCTCTCCCAAATTGATGGTAGTTAGCACTTCCGGCAGTTCTGTCGTGTTTTTAGGCTTCGACTGGTGTTTTTGATAGAGATGCAGCATGGTTCCCCAGACATGGTAATCCAGAGGATTTTGATCGGGAGAGTTTGGAGGCCATTCACTCTTCATGATGAAATGCGGATTTCTCTCGCTGATCCATGTGCATGACGAGATGCATGAGTCGGAGCATCACCCTACTGAAAGATGAAACCATTTGGTAGAAGAGCATAGCAATCATCAAGCGGCTCGGAAAGTAAAGTATTGACGTAATACTGAGGGTTCACCTTTTCCTTCTCGCCAATGAACTGCAATTTGCCCTTACCGTTATAGCAAACGCCATTTTTAGGTATAAAATGGTGGGTTGCTCTGCTGAAACTTGCTTATCTGGCCAATCCATAGATTAAAATAGATGAAAATTGGCCACCCCATCACAAATTAGTCCTTTATTAATTTATCACTTCTTTTTTACTCACCCTGTATATTAAATTATGTTTAAGATACTGCAGCTTGAACATTCTGTACATTAATGCACGTATCGTTGTATTGCCATTATTTAACCGTTACGATTATATTCAGCACCTTAGCTATGCTTGAATTGATTCAATATATTTTTCCATTATATTATTTCTTTATATCCAGAATCCAGAGCTTATTGAATCATTTATAGAAACTGAACAACATGAAATATTTTAGTTTTGTACTCATATCTGTATTACGTGTGTATGCCTAAAGCAAGATTCAACGCCCGTTTCTTTTTCAAGTTCTCTGTTTCTAGTTACTTGAAGATGATGACGTCCCTGACATCATCCTTGTGTAAGGAAACGGACGTTAAACCTTTATTATTATTATTATTATTATGTCTCCAGTTACTAGAAGATGATAACGTCCCTGACATCATCCTTGTATGAGGAAACGGAAGTTAAACCTTTATTGTTATTATTGCTACTGGAAGATGATGATGTCCCTGACATCTTTGTTGAGTGTTGAATCACCATCTATTGCTTGATGGAATATCGTCGTTACTCTGGTGGCTACTACAACTCACTGGTGCTTCATTCAAATCACAAGACTCACTCGTCGCTGATGATGTCACCTGATGAGCGTGAAACTGCCGTTAAATTGAATTTGTAGCCATTTTGTGTTTGTAGTTTAGTTTCACTTGTTTCTTTTTTGGGCAGGCTAAAAGTGAAGATGTTTGATAGGTCAAAGTGACAACTTTAAAGCGAATGTATTTGCCTTCTACACTCTTGCCTAAACGTAAATACCAGCAATACTAACACGACGCGACGTTGGAGCGAATAATTCATTTCAATATAAAGAAGGAAGCTAGAATGATTTACTATGAAGAATATTCTAAATTAGGTGAAAGTGTGTTTGTTATTTTGAGTTAGTTTCTTCAGCTGAGATAGATTTGGGGTTGCCTCACTGCTTGATCCACTGGTCTGTCATTGTGAAGTCTCAGAGTGTTTTTTTGCTTTCATTGAGCGACATGGAATTTTGCAGTCTACATGCAACAGAATTAGAGTGCTCCGGTTGTCCATGACAACATTAAGCAAGTCTACATACGAATATTGACCCTGTTGTTGAAAAATATCAGACATTAGTAGTCCTATTGTTCTATCTTACAGCATCTCTACTAGTATTAGCGGCTTTGATTTAGAACTGAATACTGTAGACAACGTGATCGACGCTGAATAGAACTGTACACAGTAGACAACGTGATCGACGCTGTCTGTTAAACTTAACGTAATCAGCCCTGGGATGTTAAGATGGTCTTGCTGTCTGGCCGACAAGTAATTTAGTATACTGTTCTAAAACAGGGCTCTTTGTTTTTGAAATTATGTTCAGTTTGTAGGCGTGTATAAAGCTTTTATATATGAATGAATGATATACATGTATAGGATTTTGTACATATCCCCTGTTACGACTGACAGAATTGAATGTATCCTTCTCTAATGAATATAGGAATAATAATTAATCGTTTAAATGACAGCTATTATTGTTGTTGTTATTATTATTATTATTGATAGTAGTAGTTTATTTACTCTATTACACAGCGCTGTTAAAGTTAAATTGTAAATATAATAACGTAAAAGTAAACACGCATTATAGTGAAATGATCAACTTTTCTTTTATATCTATCACTTTTTAATACCACATGTTTAAACCGTTAGGCAATTTAGACAATTTTCCGTATAACCAGTCCAGTGAATGTCCGAGATTTTACTCTCAGATCAGCGCTGCCGGGATTCGAACCCAGGAGGGTTCAATTCATCTCAGAATCTGTCTTCTAAAACTTCATGACATTACCCCTACGCTATTGAGACATTCAATATAACTGAAGTTCATCAGTATAGTTGTTAGAAGTATTATACTGACCGCTAATTATTCTCTTGTCATCTCTCAAAACTTTATTTTCCTGGAATGAAACTATTTAACGTCAGTTTCTACTTCCATTGGCGTCGATTCTCATCATCACACCTGATTTCATAATAAGCCAGATAACGTTGGATTTCTACATTCTGTGATGTCGGTCAAGATCAGGGGCGGATCCAGGAATTTTTTAAGGAGGGGGCCAAAAAATTTTTTGAGAGTGTACACATTTATCGCTTACGCCACGGTCACGCCTTCTTCGGGACATGTGACGCAACTAGAAAAATGCTGTGTGGGGGGTGGAGCTCAAAATTTGTCACTACTGAGCTCGGCTCATAGAGTGAGTGTATCCTCGTATCTTACCACCCCCCACCCCACTCATACTCGTACTCAAGTGAGAGGAAAACATAAAACGCCTAAATTCCTACATTTGTTTTGGAAAAAAGTTGATTAATGTTTTCACCTCTGAAGATCGAACGCAGCTGATCTGGACGAATTGCAAATGTGACCTAATTTTGGCGGTAAGCGGGGCTTAAGCTCTCTCAGCCAAGGCTGTTTCCACCACTGCTCCGGGACAGAGTTCACATTTTTTACCAACACCCTCTTTTCCTCTTGTAGAGTGGCTAAAGCGAAAATTGCGAGCTAGTAAAAAAATCAACAATTT
Organism: Enchytraeus crypticus; assembly: GCA_905160935.1. NCBI lineage: Eukaryota > Metazoa > Annelida > Clitellata > Enchytraeida > Enchytraeidae > Enchytraeus > Enchytraeus crypticus. Next base: position 1,046,660 of record CAJHZI010000453.1, on the reverse strand, counting down.
TCGGGCCCCGTTCCATTTTACAGGGCTCCTAGTAAACCAAATATGGGCCATAATCCCAGATTTGAACTAGTGGAACTGAGTTCCTCTTGTACCCACGCCTTCCCCCCCCCCCCTAACCACTACCCTTACAAGCATATCGGCGCATAGAAATTTCCATAAAAATAATGAAAATACAGTTCACACATTTTTTTCACCGGCCCCCCCCCTGGATCCGCCACTGGTCATGATGACCTGATTAAGGACTATATCATTTCTAACAAGATCAAGACAAGCCTGACCGCTGATTTGGTGCGCCATAAAATATTCGAGTTAATACGAACCTTGGCGCTTGTACTAACTAACCAGTAATGGTCGCTGGTATATCCCCTTCTTTACCAGAATTATTTTTTAAAACTAGAATACAGCGACGCTATTGGTCAGTTTTGATGCTAAGCATTCTGGGTAATTGGTCTCTCTCGCATCTAGACTGCAAGAACGTCTTAGTTGCGTATGTCGACTTTCAAGTACCGCTGGTAAAATAAGAAGTTGCTATTGAAAGTCATAGATATAACTCGTAATAGGAAGTGAACTTCAAAGTACCAGCAGTAAAGAAAGGCATATAGAGCTCGGGGTACGCTCAGAATTTGTCGGACCTCCCTGTAATGTAATTACAGGTCTCTTACTATCTAATATGGGCCCATAGCAGGGGAACCAACCTCAGAAAAAAATGAGAACTAAGTCTCCCTCCATTTCCCCTCTCCCCCTAGTTTAACCACTGATTCTATTTAAGCTAATGTGAAGTTAAAAGCTGCTTGTGGCTAAACGATACAAGTCCACACCGAGCTCGTGCTGACCTAATTTATTATAATAAATCTGACGGCGAGGACGCCACGTCTTAAGACAATCTAAAGCCAAGTTTAACGTCAGTTTCCTGCTCCATAGCAGGCCAGTGGCGAGTTTTGCGCTGGATTTGAACCCTGCACGTATTGATCAGCTGACAAACAACATGTCAACAAGCCACAGCCTAACAAAATCATAAGTCAGACTTGTGCTTAACTTTGTAATCTTCTTAAGATGTCACCCACAGCATACTTAACTATTTATTATTGGTTTAAATTTAGCAATGATAATCGTGTTAGCAACTCGATCGTTTCTTACCAGTTGCACAGTCGAGCCAGAACCGTTCTACCGATTCTGATTATAGCTTAACAATAAACTCCTTTTTAAGTGGAGTTTATGTTACTTGTCGATGATGTTTAATAAGAAGCCACACTAAGCTCCCAGTAAGCAGAAGATTAGAGTAGATCAAGTGCGCATAGTCGTGCGCTGTGTGACCCTACTTCCGACTAAATACACACTAGCTTTCAGTGAATAGGCCTATTCAGCTAGGCCTATAGGCCTCTAGACTTGAGATTTCCGCCGAGGGTGTTAATTAACTCTTAATAAACATGTCAACGTTTATTCATCGTTTATGTCTTGCATTTCCGCCCGACAATAGGATAGGCCTAGGTTGAAACGTAAAGGAACTATTCAATTTATAACTAAGCTTTTATTCATAAATATTGTGCATTCAGTTTAATGCGTCAAAATTATGCGAGAGGGTCAAAATTGCGAGAGAGTCAAAATTATACATATGTCCCCTATATATACATATATTTATATATATTCATATGCATTATGTTATATATACATATGATATATACATATGCATTATATTTACATATATACCTGACGTCATCCTGACGTCCCTGGCGTCATTCATGGATGAGGAAATGGATGTTAAACCTTTATTATTATTATTGTTATATTTTACTTATATTAGAGTAGTGCTGTCTCTATATGCCCAAATGCGGTCTAAACATTGACAATGGGTTTGATTCTTCACAAGGGGGTTCTGTCTTAGAATGCTTTATAGTAAATATTTTTCAAGTGATTCTGAAGCCCTTCACAATCAATATCTTCGTTAGTCTGCCCCAAGAGGAAACATGCGCAGTTATGTAAAGACTCAGTGGTAGGCGTAGTATTGTACATATCGATTGCTTTAGAGCTGATTATTACACTAAAACTTGTAAAGCCTATGTTAGCGTCAGTTTCATCTCTTGAAAGCGATATCAGTGACGGACGAGCCCAGGATTTGAAGCACGAACATACTGATTCGCGTCAGATATCTTACCGACATCGCCACTGTGGTACTGATTCACTGACTCCAGACAGTTATAATGCTAGCAACAACAACAACAACAACAATTAAAGTGCAACTGTCATTAATGACAATATCGTACGCTATTTTGAACCAAACCCAAGCCGACCAGCAAAACAAATGGTCTCTCTCTCTCTTAGTGCAATGCCTACTGGCAGGTCCATGGTATATAACGCCTCTACTCATCTCTATCTTCCGTCTTTCTCTCATATCCACATACGAGTGAATCTTTGAATTATTTATAACGTTCCTTGTGATATAACATTATTCTTGTGGGTTCTGCTTATGATAAGGTCTCTATGTCTATCTCTATGTCTATCCCTATGTCTTTCACAACTTCGGCAAACATTTACTGGGCAGGGGCGTCATTCCCTGAGAAAACAATCCTGTTAACAAATGGTCTAACACGGTGTAAAACTCAAGATCCAGACAAATCCGTCAAATGTGAATGTGAAGAATGTGAGTTGTGAGACTTTTGAATGTTTAAAAACAGCGTATTGCGCGTAGTGTGTGCGGGGTTCAAATCTGGGCTCTCCCGTCACTGACATCGCTTTCGAGTGAGGAAACTGACGTTAGCCTTAGCTTTACCAGCATTTAGTCTTGTCGAGAAGTCATTTTATAGCTAGTGCGCCCATAGTTTGATCTACTTCATTCTGACTAGCATGATCATGCATCAACAATGAAAGAGTCAATAAAATGTTCTTTCTTTGTGCATTTTTTCATTTACAAAACACGTAGTATATTCATGCATGCTTTTAGTGTGTAGCATATCACAGAATTTCAACAACACACCTCGATTTCGATAGAAATCCCACCTTGTTATTCTATACATTATAAAAGCTGGTAAAGCTAATGATATAGATTACACATACACTATACATTATACCTATATATTGTTATTATACAGGCTCTTCCTTCTTTAGTGCACTGTCAAGTGGCAGGTTCAAGGCACATATTCATACTCAAAGCCTGCTTTCTCGCTCCATAAGAGCACTGCTTAGATCAACAAATTAATCCCTTCATAAAGACTATGTCTTATCCATACCTTATGTAGCCTATATATAGGCTATAAAACATAAGGTCAAGCAGTTGACTACATTGGTCTGCAACTGTAAGTAATTTCTACGAAAAAAGTGACTGCAGTATGACTTGATTTACGCACTGAAGTCCCTCTACAACTACACGTGGTTCTCATTAAACTTTACTTGTAGGCATTAAAAGAGATTTCTCTGTTCAGTGGCTTAGCCAGGGGGGCAGGAGGAGGTATGTGCCCCCCAAGATGTCAGGTAATTTTCCTATTAGGCCAAAAAATATAAGTGCATACATTGCATTAAGTTGTATGCCCCCCAAAGTGCCCTCAAGATTAAAGTGCCTCCCCCAAGATTAAAGTGCCCCCCCCCAAGATTAAAGTGCCTCCCCCAGGATTAAATCCTGGCTACGCCACTGTCTCTGTTCACGCAAAGCTGTAGTGCGTTACTCCAATACTTCACTTTTGGTAGGGAAGGAATTTAGAGAAGGGTAGAAGGCACTGAAGATTTTGGGCGGGCGACCCGTAGGGTGGGGGTTTCCTTTTAGTTGATAATTGATTAGAATTCGACTTTGTTTTTTATCGTAGGAGAGGCTGTGATGTTTCTTGGCCTAAGGAGTCAATCTATTTCTTCCTCATAAATATTTTAATTGCCATAGTAGACTAAATATAGTAATTTGTGCCTTGAGTTGTTGTCTGACGTAGGAACAAAAACTCAGTCGATTATCGCTCTTACATTGGGCCTATTGCAACTATTGAATTTAGACATCCGTCGCATGTGTAGAATTAATATCAGCCTCTTCTGCTTTCTTTGTGATTTGGCGCACTCTGTTGTCGCTTTCCCGCTTAAATCTCCCGACCACCTGTCGTTATATCAGAGCCTGTGTAGTGTAGGCTACACACTGCGCCACAGCATGTAAAACACTTCTACAGTAGTGTCTCAATGGCACATCCGTTCATCTCATAGTCAATGTGGCTCTAGCAAACCTCCATTTCTCATCTCTCTATACTGGTCTTTCTCAGACCAACCGCATTGTTTTTCCCGTAAAAACAAAAACATCAAAAACAGACAGAATAATGTAATTACAACGTCCGGTTCACATTATGACAATAATATCACAGATATCTCTTACAGTATAAGTTACTCTAGACAATCGTCACAATCCACCAAAATGCAGCAAGAAAAAATAAAATTGCTAATTACTATTAATTGTAGTTACTATTTTGCACTAATACAAATCGCTACATATATACATGTAGGCCGGTCATATTTATATAATACTGAACTAGGACCACTCCGATCAGCGGATCCAGACTGGTTTTGAATTATTAGCAATTTTTACATTTATTTTTTACAGATAGGCCCCTATTTAACATTTTTTGTTCCTGTGAGTATTTAATGTACAATCTATACGTCCATTGATCGTATAATTGCTGTCAATAGTAGGGTCTACTCACATATAGGCCTACGTATACGATAGTACAATTACAACAATTAATATTGTAATATTGCAATGTTACAATCACACATAATACAGTGAGTGCATTATATATAGTGCCCTATCAAGTTAATCGCCTATTAGACGTACAAAGTCTTTAAACATAATTAAAACCTGAAGAGTTAAATAGAACAGGCAATTATAGAAAGAACCTGTCGGCCTACACTAAAACAAGTTCAAATACTTTCTTTTAGATCTTTTTATTGGAAGTTTAAGTGACGTAAAGATTGACACCTTTATCTCAAAATCTCTCTTACTAGAAACTGCCTAGTTACTTTTTAATTATTGATAATTATAAGAGTAAGCTAGTTTCCAGACTAAAGTTTATTGCTTACATTTATTAGTGGATGTCTTGCTAGACTGTTGTAATGAAAAGGTTAACACGTCAGTTCTTGCTAAGCTCCGCCTATTTTCGTTTTTGCTAGCAGCTAAACTTCCGGAGGCTTAGCTGCTGCTCTCAGCTGTTTAAGTGGTTAATTTTCGCTCAATCTTCATTCAGAAAAGTTTCGCTTTTCGCAATTGAAAACACACTATCAACAACAACAACAGCAGCAGCAAGGTTTTTCTGTTTGGAAGACAACTTTAAAGAAAGCTTTCGTGGTTGACGACATTTCCTCTAGTGGTTAAGATTAGGCCTATCTCAAAAGCAAGGGCTGCTAAATTTTTATTAAACTTCTATCACGTTCTATGTCATAACAGCCGTGGTTAGCTTAACATTACGTAACGTTGTGAAAGTTTAATTAACGACTCCCTACTTCCAATAAATGACCTTAAGTTAGTTCTCGCAGCAGTTTTTAGAGAAAGAGATGCACGAAGATTATATAATGGAGTATAATTTGTTATTATTTATTGTCTTTGTAAGATATTCCTGTACTATGCCATAAAAAGTTTTAAAAATCAATATAATAAAAATTCAATAAATTAATTCTGCTATTCGTATGTTAACTCATTTGCGCGAATATTAGATAGGCCGATATGTTATGGTACGTGTGTTTGTGTTGATATGTCACGGGCAAAATAATTTCTAAATGGGCCGTTTGAAATAACCAGCTGCCATGATTAACTGACGATCATTTATTACTGCACATGTTTTATATTTAATGAGAATGTTTGAGGATAGATACGCAAAGACTGCAGTTAACTGGAAGTGAACTCAAGGAAAAAGGAAACGAGGAAGACCTAGAAGTACCTGGTTAAATACGATCAACAAGGATTCGAGAGCATTAAACATTTCATGGGAAGACGCTGTGAAGATTGCTGATGATAGAACGAATGGGGGAATGATGCCGTCCTATGTTCTGTACAGAACTCAAGGAACTGATGATGAAGATGTTTAATATAGGCCTTATATTTTCGGTATATACTGTATATATGTATGACACACATTGTCAAAATCCAGGACAACTTGACAAGTAAATATATTTTGCTATATCGTGTATTTTACGCAGGCTATCTATTTTGATCAGATCTTCACTTTAAATTTAGATACGGAGATCAATAATTTAGAAATGATTGCTTTCTTGTTGCTATTCTAGTCGCAACGTGATATATACGTGCCATACAGTCGTAACGTGTTTTGCTTTTATGTTCGTGTAGTTACACACATGACATACCGCATGTACTACATAGTTTCCTTTCTTGGTTTTTATTTTTGTAGTTTTCGTTATTTCCTTCATTCCTCTTCATGACTATTAGTAATCGTTGCCTTTTGTTGGTGCATCAATTGCATCCGGCGCGGATTTAAGAAGAACCTTCAAACACCCTCGGGATTTTTCTATTTCAAAGCTGTCAACACTCGGTCTTCCAAGGTGGTCGGCCACAAAGTTCTAACTGGCGCGATGGAGCATAACTTCGTTCAATAGACGCACAGCTTAACCGAGTGCATGCGCTAAATCCCTCTCCATATGTTTCAACATGTTTATACATAAAATGTCATGTTTCAGCATATTATACACATATTGCAACGTATTAAACACATATCACAATGTAGTACACATATATTACAACGTGCTATACACATATCACAACGTGTTACTTATATCACAACGTGTTACACACATATTACAACGTGTTACACATATCACAACGTGTTGCTTACATCACAACGTATTACACACATATCACAACGTGTTACACACATATTACAGCGTGTTACACAAATATTACAAAATGTTACACACATATCACAACGTGTTACACAAATATTACAACGTGTTACACATATCACAACGTGTTATACACATATTACTACGTATTACATACGTATCACAAATTACTACGTATTACATACGTTGTGCACATGTTACAACAAGTTATACACATGTTTCAACGTATTAAACACAAATTGCAACAAGTTATACACATATTTAAGGTATTATACACATGTTACAACATGTTATACAGGGCCTATTGTTGCGCAGTTTCGTTATTTCCTCCTTCCTCGCCACGTCATTGAACCGTTATTAATTATATCGTTGTTTTTGATGGCGTATCAATTTCACCTGGCGCGGATTTAAATTTTGATTTTAAAATGTTCAATAATTCTGACCCTGCGCGCTTGTCTTTGATGAAATTGTTAACAACAGCAATTAAGTCGATTCCATCACAATCTTGATTTAAGTTTTATCGTAGAAAGTATATGCCTGTGCTTTAATAAATTATAAACATTGAGATGAACTAAAGTATTGGGACATAATTGAAAATAGATCTATTTAATGATCTAGCATAATGGATTTAATGGATCCAGTGAAATGATATAGACTAATTTATATATAGACTTTATATATAGACTAATTAATAAGTGATGCCCCTACGAAACATGTATTTATATGTAATAAATTATCGATTCTATATTACCTACTGACACTGCTAAATTAAATTTACATATTAATATCAAAATGACATCTTTACAGCCAAATTCAATTGAATTTAGAATTTATATTTCAAGCTTCAGATCTGTAATTATATTTAAATTTGAATCAGAGAGTGCCCATGGAAATGTAAATGGCACTTCCTAGAGTTCCTAAACATCCAAGACCCCACCAATCCAATGCTAGCTCCGCCTACTTTGGCAGAGATCTGATTGCAGCTGCTTGACTGGCGGACTCCTGAGCGCAGCTGTTACATAATGGCGCACACGAGGTCCTGCAGCTGTCTAATAATCAAGTTTCCATATATTCATTTGGTAGAGTAATATTGTTATATCAGCTCGCCTTTTTTGCTTAATCAATAATATTGTATTAATTAAAGAAGTCATAGTGACTTAAAGCAACTATCTAGGCACAGGTAGTTGCTCTGATAAAGTATTACCATAGCAAAATAAAAAAATATATTAATTTACATAATGCAAGTTCAGATAACGATAGACATGTACAAATAATTATAGGCCTATGTAGAATAAATTAATTATATACACAACGTTAGTATCAATTAATTATATACGAATGCGTGCATGAGTACTCTGATCAAAGACATTAAGCACAATTAAAATATTAAACACATACCTGCATATACAACATATATGTGTTGCGCACACATATAATGCTATATAATGCTACACGTATAATTTTATATAATTTCTTATTAAAAATTATATATATATATATATACATATAGGGCTTATATATGTATACTTCCATCACTTTTCATTGTACATATGTATACTATACATGCATATATATATATATATATATATATATATATATATATATATATATATATACATGTATATAAGTTTAATTATACGTATGTCTATATATAAATATATATGTATTTTCTATATATATATATATATATATATATATATATATATATATATATATATATATAGAGGCCTATAGAAATATATAAAATTAAATTTAATATAGGCCAATTTACGGCGTAATATAGTAATACTTGATATAAGCAATTTAAATATCTTTATACATTTTTATTTGTAACTTTTAATACAATTACATAATTTCTTTGGCATTTTTATATAACACCCATAATATTTTATATACCAATAATTGATATCATAATATTGTTATAACTTAGCTTTATAATTTAATTGTTACATTATCGAAACTAAGTGCGATATATTAGAATTTTAATTTTTAAATTTATTTTTAAAATTTTAATTATATAATTGAAATGCATACATGCGAACATTCAGTGGACCCTATAAGCTTGAATTATTTATATATACGGCTAACAGACTTTCTAATAAATAAAAGATGAATAAATATAATATATTTATTTATCTGTTTTTTTTATATTATACAAAAAACAAACACATAAAATCCAGATAGAAGGACGCACTAAGTGTATTCCTTTTTACTGCAGTTCGAATTGGCTTGAACTTATTTTGCTGATTTCTGTCATCAAGATAACTGTCATGCACGAAAATCACTGTAATTATATAGCTTTTCAAAATTTAAAATGTAATTATTTATCTTAAAAGGCATTTTGTCATTAAATTTGTACTACCAATTGTAAATCATGCTTCGCTGTCTCTGCGTAGCAGCTGCGCTTGTTCTGAGCTAGCCGCTGCCTAATTTGGCTGAGCAGCTGTCGGTAGCCCGGGCAGCTGCTCGTCTAGTATATAAGCCGTGTTTTGAATGATTGGCGCTCATTCATTGCGCCCAGTGTCGAGAAGAACTGTTTACATAGTGAAAGTGAGCTCTACACAAAACACGTGTTTTATTCTCTACAAATCTCTTGTGAATGTCTCATAGAAATACTCGAGGCAATAGTCGTAAAAACGTGCAGAAAATCGAAATCCACAACTCAACGAGACGATAATCTACGGCTACTACACCTGCCTGACTGTCAGAGACCCTCTTGGTGGGCAACTAGGAAAAAACTGCGGAAAATAAGCGCTGGTGGTCTCACGTGCTTTTTGACAAGGAAGAATTCGCATTGGAGAGATGCAGGGTCACATAATTTGGCCTACTCCGGTGTTCTCGCCCATGTCCAGCCGATCTTCGACGTCGTCGTCACAGTCTGGTGATCAGGAGGGCTGCAGACACGTCGATTATTGCGGGTCTGTTTCAGATGTGAGCGATGACTCGTTAGGATTGAAAGGTCTAATTCACATGTTCTACGCTCCTCAGCTGGAATCGGAATTAGAAAGACTTTTCGGTAACAACGAGGTATGTAATTCTAAATTTATTTGTAGTTATTTATATATTTATACATTTGATTTTAGTATATAGTTTTCTTAATAAATGATATATAAATTAGGTTTTATATAAATGTTAGTTTTCTTGCAATTTTGAGCTGTTAATATTCATATTAATGAAGTTAAATAACATGTCTAATGATTTTATAATGCCCGGTAGCAAATATAAGAGCTAACCTATATCAGAAGTTATTTATTAAGTAACTACATAATAAGTCTGAAAAAAAATTTCCTGCTAATTTCGTTAATGAAGTTTTTCCTTCGTGAACTTTTCCGCATTAAAATGAGATGTAGTTGATATATTTATTTAGACAGCTCCTGAGTATTAAAATATAAAATATTTGGCATTGTTTAGTATTTTAGTAGTATTGTAATATTTAAAGTGCTATTGTAATGTGGACAGAAATCTTGAAAGCCAATGTAAAATTACATATTGGTGCTTATTAATATATCAGGATTACTAATTAGGTATATTGGTGTGCATTTTTCTATATTATATTAGCAGAAAATAGAAATTTTTATTTAAGTTAACATTTCTTCCATTGTTTACTGTCTAACAGCATATTAACAATCCAGCAAAGGCAAGATTGTGTGACCATTGTTCAAGGAATTGATTTAGGAGATAGCTTTCCTCTGTCTGCGTTCTTGTTACCAGATAGCTTTCCTTTGTATGCATTATTATTACGAGATAGTTTTTCCTTTGTCTGCTTTCTGGATTTGAGAGTTTTCCTGTGTCTGCCTTATTGTTTCAGTCTGTAAAAGAAAGATTATGTTTGTGCTTTCTTCCATAAAGATATTTAGCAGCAAATACATTTGCCAAACGTATCCAAGTTATGTCTGCTATGGAATGACTAAGAAATATTTTTACTAATTTGTGCAGAGCCTGAAAGAAAATGGCAAACACAAACTGATATGCTATATAGCTGTTCGAAAGCTCTAAGATCATTATATTAAGTAAATATTTCAATAACTAATATCGTAATGCAAAGTTTACCAATAGCTAATAAAACATAATTAAACTATTTATCATAGAATGGTCGTGGCTCGCCGGATAGCCTCAGCCCATACTACAGACAGAAGTCCGTGTGGGATGACTTTCAGAACAATGGTCAGGACACCCAGCTCGATGATCTCGACAAACTCTTCCGCGGCATGACCACGTCTATATCTGCCTTAGCGGCCGCTGAGCAGAGCGGCAGTGCTGGCCAGTCTGATTCCTCTGAGCCACCGTCTCCGCCGCTAGAGATAGAGGCCGGCAACGCGTCGCTGGGACTGGGTTCCAACGATGTGCAGGAGATTCTGACGAAAGCTCATCTGATCGATATTCTGCGAGAGCGGGAACAGCTCCAAAGACGCGGCGTTAAACGCGTGGTCGTGTCCGGGAGCGGCTTATTGGCTTCAACCAGCATCGGTGTGACGAAGACTCCGACGTCAAAGTCTGCGACTGGAAAGGTTTGCGTGTTCTGTAGGAACAATGGAGAGCCGGAGGCTGTGTATACGTCGCATCAGCTGAAAGATCCCGAGGGTAATGTGACCTGCCCCATCCTCTACATCTACACGTGTCCCATCTGCGGTGCCAACGGTAAGCAATCTCACACGATCAAATACTGCCCGTACAACACGGGAGATTCTCTGAGCACCAAGCCGGTCGTTAAGAGCACACCGAGTCTAACGCAGTCTGCCCTCTTAAAGAGAGCTTTGCCTCTTCTATAAACACCGAGTCTTGTCTTGAATGTGCTAGAATTGTGCGAGAGGTTTCTCCGCTTAATTTCTAGGTTTGGATAATTTTGACTGATATTGCGCTGCGATATTATAATATGTACATTATTGCTGCTCAATTTTTTAATTTGACTGAACGAGTCTCGTGTAGGATACCCATTTGTGTTCATGTAGCTGTGAATTTTACTATGACATCGAGACGTTGCATTTTTATTTCTCGTTTAATTATTTCAAGTTTGTTAGTAAGAGTATTGAAATTAAAAATTGGACAGTTCTAGAATTCAAAGTTGTAAATAAATATATTTTGATTTGGTTTATTAAAATAACGGCCCAGTTAGTACAAAGACAGGTGGCCACCTTGTCAAACGTATAACCAAACGACCAAACAAGTTTTTTACTTAAATGTGTGAATTTTAGTTAAGCTGGCATGATTTTTATTTTAAATTGTAAAACGAGCCATTAAGGTTTGTATAGTCAAGTTTTAAATTGGTTATTATGTAATTACGTATTCTGTTTATAAATAAATATAGGAAAGCGTCCGACATTCTGTCGGTGTCGAAGAGTACTGATGATGAATGAGACTTTTATAATTCTATTAAATTTAATTGTAAAAGATAACTAAATATGTTAATAAGATCTGTTGCTACTAATTGACTGTAAAATATTAACATTGTGAAAATTGTTTTAAGTATATTGTATTTATGTGCATTTAAAAGAGACACTTTTTTATGCCATCCTTGTATCTCTGTAAGAAAACTTGTCCCTTTGCCTATCCTCAGTCCGAGAGATTTATTTCTTATTCCTAACATTACTTTAAAGCTACAATATGCCCTACTTATAAATGATCAGTAAATCACTGATTTTTGTGCTTAGGTTAGTAAATTTGTATGCCCAACTTATTGATGATCAGTAAATCTCTTATTTTGTACTTGGGTTAGTAAATTTGTATGTAGTTTGATCTAGTTTCGTCCAGTTTTACTCGTCATATTTCTTGCCTTACGCCAAACTGTGTAGTATTTTGATGTTTTGTATATGTTGCTAGTAATATTTGTATTAGAATTATTGTATTGTGCTGTTTTAAATGCTAACCTGTGCTCAAAGCTAAGCGGTGCGTAGATGATGCAAATTAGATATGCATGGATATCTATCAATATCGCAGATTAATGTTTCAAGACTGGATGTGATCTAAACAATCCGTAATGCTAAAGCACCATAATCGATACGGTTAAATTTTGAAGTTGGATATTGTGGTTTTTTTAATGATAAATGCACAAACAATTGGAAGAAGATCTGGATAAGACTTATTCTGAGAGGAGAAAGTTTACTAAAGGAGGCTTAGAGGGTAGAATAGGAAAGAACAGCAGAGGCAGACCGAGATTAGGAATGTCAGATGATTTAAAGATTCACTCATATATGGACATGAAAAAGAAAAATGGAAGACAGAGAAGATTGGATGTATTATAAACAATGGACTTGCCAGTTGGCAGTGCACTAAGAGAGAACATGTATTTTGTGGTAAAACGGTAGAAATGCTTTAACTTGGTTATGAGCCTTATTTCATACAAACAACAAGCAATTGTGACCCTAATGGGTCTGATGTTTATTTAATTTTCTTTCTTTGTCTAATCGCCTCCTATTGTGCCTTACTTTATATAGAATATTTTTCCCATCAGTTGTAATATATTCAAAGCTATTCCCACTTTCATTCTGGCCTATTGTAGTAGACCTGTTGCTTCAGGCTGAAATGATTAAATAGTCTAGTTCGTACTGTGTATGCTTCTCTGACGTCATCTTCGCTGAAGAACCGGACGTTAAAGTTTAATTGAAGTAGAAGACGAGACATGTTATAGTCTCAGCAGAGATTGAGCGCCTGTACTATTTTACTGTGAGCCTATTAGTACGATTGCTGTAGCGTGTGTATCTAATTTGAGTTTTGAACTGACAGAACGTTTGGTCGCCCATCTGTCAGTGCTTTGTCACAGCCGTGTTCGCTGTCGACTCTTTGTTACCATAAGCTGCTGGTAGCGCTACATCTATCAGCCGACTCTTCTAGAGAAGAGACGTGGAGACAATTTAGCAAATATGTCACGTGATCATACTAGCCCCGCTTCTAGCAAAATATTTCTTTAAAAACATGAAAATTGCGTTCGCAAATAATAGCTCAGTCTCTATCGCTAGTTCTATCATGTAAAGTATTGCTTAATTTTAACGTCGATTTTTATTTCTTTTTGACTCAAGCTGGACTTCTTGGATAGAGCCGTGCAGTTGCAGTTTAAACTATTAAACTTTTTAATTGTGACTGGAAAAACTATGGATACTCTGATGATTGGTTTGTAGTAGTTGTGTGACATCGTTTTAAGTTTATTCTATAAAAATACTAAAAAAAATAAATGACGTTTTTATTTTGTAATTGTAAATATCATTTGTTACAGACAATGAACTTGTGGCATATCAATTATTGTATATATATATTATCTCATAGATTTTGTGTTGGTTACGTAATTTATTTAGTATTGGTTCTATGGTTTTATTTCTAACTATATAACTAGTGATGTGAAATAAAATAAGAGTTTCTTAATATTTCAATTTTTCTTTCTTTAGAAATGTAGTTTGACGTTCTATCAATAGATCTTAACTGCTATGTCAGATTGTGTTATGTCGTAGTTGGACATAATTCAGTTTAGTAGTGATCTTGTTCTATTCAATGATAAAGAGAGCACGGCCATGATTTGATCTCGTGACTCTTCTTTACTATCAAACCTTGCTAACCTTTCACAGGCTTAACAAGCAGATCATTTCTGTTCTTTAATTTAATTTCTTTTCTTAACTTACTTATTCACTAGAATTATGATTCTGTGATTATTCTTACGAATTTTACGCGTCTAACGTATCTACAGGCTTCTAACTCTTAAACCATTAGGCTGTAACTCCGCTAGAATAGCTCGGTCAATGCGATTAGCCCTGTCTAATTAATATTCAGCACCTACAAAGGACTGTCTCTGCAGAGATCCCATTGTGTGGACTGCTCTCACGCCCCGGACTCGAGTCCTGGATGATTAATAATAATAACAGGGTTGAGCCGGGAATATTCCTGATTCAATCAGAGTCTTGCTGTAAATCTGCTTATGTCATCTAATTCATTGCGCTGTCTCTATGAATCATTCGCTGCTTGGTTACTGCTGCGTGACTTGCAGAAAATATGCCGTGTAAGCGATTAAAACTCTCAGGTCGATATTTAACCAGGTTGTGAAACTTTACGTGAGTCAAATAATGCTTTACCTGAAAAAGAAATTCATTACCCCTCAAAAATGCTGATAGGAGATTAAAATAATTGTTACCATAGTAGGAAAAATTATGGTTGAAGTATTTTTAAGCAAATGATGCAGCAGAACATATTAATGCATTATGTGTTGAGAATTTTGCAGCATTATTTTTACATTTTATTGACCTTACTTTGTAAGCAGAACGTGTTTTACTGTATGCTCAATGACATTTCCTATATTGATAGATAAAATTGTACATTTTTCGTTTGATTTCAGTTGGTAGTATTGTGTCAGTAGAGGCTTTGAATCGTTTTCTAGTATTATCAGGGTGAACCTTTTTGCCCTCTTGTTTAATTCCATAGAGTGTTTAATATGTTACGTTCTCGTGTAGCTATTGATTTGTTTGTAAATAGCCTTCCTATATTTGCCTTCTGTAAATTTTACTTTGAATGTGGTGTGCACGCACATTGATTTTAGTATTAGACTACTAGATGTAATATTAAATTGTACGTAATTGAAAATGTTAATTCAAATTTGAACTACTAAAATCATTTTATACTCTCACTTTGTAGTATTTGTAAGGAAACCCAAAACGTAAATGGAAATTACTATTTTAGCATATTTACAATTTTGCTTGATATATTTATGTTGGTTTTTCAAATGGATATTTCATTTGCTTTTTAGTTAATTTGGTTTTGACCGTTGTCACAGACCATGGCATATCTGCAGTATGTTTTTAGTAAAACAATGGTTTTCAGAATAAATTGAAGATATTATGTAATTACTTTCGTGAAATCTTGTTTTAATTATACTAATGCACTTTTCTAAGAAGTTGATAGAGTTGATGATGTTCATTTTGGGTCAGATGAATTTAGAACGCTCTTGACTTATTTTAATATAAATTATTATATAATTAATTAAGTTAAAACAGAACCAAATTTTACTCATTTGAGACATCCTATAATTTACTAGTTTAAGAAAATGTCTGTGTTTGTACCATTTGTGACTTTTAATTTCGTCTAAATACGTGTAATTAGAAATTTCTGATATATTAATTAGAATTGTTTTGTTACATGATGAATAATTTTCTAATATTCCTATAAGTTGTTATTTAATTAATAAAAGCCTTGTCGCACTTCTATTCTTAGTGATCGTGTTTTAAATTTCAAACATGTTTGAGCTCAATTCATATATCAACTCACTTCTTTGTAGAACTTTCCAGTAAGCTCTCACGACAGCATAGAACGCTACTATCAACAACCTTTTCTTACAGAATTAAATTAGACAACATTCACATTAGTTGTCTCTCCCAAACACATGGCGACATAATAAAATATGAATACAGAACGTCTATTTAGAATTAACCGCTTCTTCATCGAATTCCCGTGGGTTCGATTCCTGACTGATCTGATCAGAGTTAAATCTCTAGAATAATGGGGACCGGTAAATGAATATGGTGCTAAACTCATTGAAAAGAGGCTAGGGCTTGTGGATTTGGCGCTGGTAGGCAGGTGGTAAAAAAGCGGAATTAAAGTCTAAGTGCTCTTGACACCCGTCTGTGCGTGGCTTCAACTCACAGACTTTAAAGTCTTTGCCTGTAGGTAAACAGCGGATTTACGGAACGACTTCTTTGCTACCCTAGATCTGAACTATCCAGGGCTTAGACCTGAATCATTGTTTACTATTTCTATGAGCATCATCTAACATATATGATCTCTATCTAACTCTCTCTCACCCTCTCTCTCCCTCACACTCAATGTCTCTATCTCTCTCTCTCTCTCTCTCTCTCTCTCTCCCTCACACTCTATGTCTCTCTGTCTGTCTTTCTCTCTCTCTCTCTCTCTCTCTCTCTCCCTCTAACGTACTTTCTAGTGGCAGGCTTAAGGAACGGTCAGAAGATCTTATATATTTATTTAACGTCTGCTTTAAAGCTTTATAATCAGCAATCACAGAAACACATGTATCGCCAGTCGATTCCTTCACAGAGGACTATGCTTCACTGTAGATTCCATATCATATATTGCCTATTGCTTAGGAAAACATGTCTTCTGAGGTGGTTTCCCGCTGTTTTCTTCAATTCTTGCTTCGCCATCTCTTCCGACATTTGCAGTTAATGGTTGATCTATTCCTAAGTGATCCGGACGCAACACGGGAACATTCTTCACAAAATCCCCAGTTTTCTATAAGCTAAATTTCAGCAGACGATTAAGTTGTCGGCTCTGATTTGGCGGTAAATACAAAACTAGCCTGACAGCTGTTAAAAGCTCTGTGGCCTACACTACAGTTCTGAATGCATCTCACCATATGCTAACTTCTATACGACATAAATAGTAAGTAATAAGTATAAGATGACATCTGCTAAATGTGATGATCATGAAGCGTGACAAGTGTTTTCTTACGATTTTTACTTCTAATAATGGTAAATTTGGTCTTTTCTGCTTTTAATGAGTCTTTAATGAGCGTCAAGAGTTAGGCTGCTGATTATGAGAAAGAATTTGTGCATAGAACCTGCAGAATATTTTGCAACAATTACTGTACAAAATGTTATTTTCTAAATATAAACTGATATAAAAAAATAAGACGGCTGAGAGCAAATGACTGATAAGCTACTAAAGCCGATAACTGAAAACATGTGAATAAATACGTTTTAAAACACTCATTATAGGGAAATGATCAGCTATATTGATATCTATCACTTTGAACACTAGGCCTACACGTTAATTCCTTAAGGCAATTTAGACCATTTTCCTTATAACCAGTCCGGGGAATGCCCGAGATTTTACTCTCAGTTAAGCGCAGCTGGGATTCGAACTCACGAGAGTTCAATTCACCTCGAGATCTGTCATCTCTCTCTCTCTCTCTCTCTCTCTCTGTGTGTGTCTCTCTCTGTCTCGCACTATCTCTATTTCATTTCATGCTCTTTTTCTATCTCGTCCTATTTAAATCAATCAGCAAACCGATCGCTTTTTCATGGAGCATCGAATTTCTGCAATCATTGGTTAGAGAGAGAGAGAGAGAGAGAGAGAGAGAGAGAGAGAGAGAGAGAACTATGTTTATTGAAGTACACGTACAAGTATAGGTATTGTCGGATGACAGATGACGTCATTGTCTATGACGTCATCTGGCGATGACGCGGCAACTGCACGAGCTCGGAAGAGGCGACTACGCAGACATTTAAGTGATTGATGAACTGGTTCGTCTCTGACGGTGGTTGACTAATTAAGAAGTGGCCCAAGTGTCGTATACGACGGTTCTTCAAACATCACAAATGTCACATCTTTAAACTTGGAACTAGGTTGCGTTTGTAATCTAAGCTATATTAAACTTAATCCATTCAAAACTGCCTATGATGTACACGCATATAATTAAAGTGCAACCATCGTCCAATACAACATCGAGCACTGTACCAATTATATATACAGAATGAATGATTGGTTGCTTGGTTTGACGGAGTCTTATTTGTCGATTGGCTGGAGCCAGTGGCGATGTCAGTAAGATACTCAACCGCGGATCAGTATGTGCGGGGTTCAAATCTGGGCTCGCCTGCCACTGACATATATTTCGAGTGAGGAAACTGACGTTAGCATTAGCTTTTTTTAGCTTTACCTTTTAAATGCTCAGAAAGACATCATATATATTTGTATTTAGCTACATCTTTTAGCATAGGCGTAACCACGACAAAAAATCTGGGGGGGACACAATTAGGCCCATATGAAAAATTTCCTACTGGTAAAATTGAACTCTGTCTTTATTCTGTTTAACATAACAACAAATAGAGTGTTACTGTCGTCCATGACAACATCGAACACTATTAAGACATATCCCTATCGCTGAGCAAAAAGAAGGTCCAAAACGGTGCAAATTAATTCTCATTTAAATGTAGAAAATTAGTCAATGATGAAAGGAATTATAGAAAAGGAGGTTTTTTAGTGCCTCCGTTCAATGGTTGAGAACTTGACCTCGCTAGGAAAACAGCAACAGCCTATAGATAGACCTATATCGTTTCATCCTGCCGCTTAGCCCAGCTGGTTGGCACTCTTCTATGTTTCGTCACCCTCGACTAACATCGGTCGCTCAGCATACGCTATACAACTACAGATCCCATTAATAAATGTAATGGAAACATATCAATTTACCATGCTACAGCACAGCTCTATAAGTGGTGATACTTCAACAGTTTTTATGCGATCTTAAAAGCGCGCCATATTTCTCAAACAAGTATATATGTATATGTTTGAACCAAAATTCTGGGGGGAACATTTATATACGTGTCCCCCCCCCACTCGAAATTCTGGGGTGGACGTGTCCCCCCTGTCCCTTCGGTGGCTACGTCAATGTCTTTTAGCCACATCTATTGAACATTCTACATAGTATTCAGGCGCAGTTTGCGTGTTAACTGCAAGTAGAGTGGACGAGATTCGCGCCAAAAGTAACAAAGCCCTTTTTCTCTGTATAACCGCTCACCCTACCTACCTCCCTTCTTCTCATCCACCCTTCTCTTGTCAAGTCTAGAGTACTACTACAGCCTGAGATCCTGCCTTCCTTCCTTCTCTTCACGAATCTCAGTTCTTCCTTTACCTTTTTTAATGATCTATAATAGTTATGAACTCTTTTTCGTCTCCTTCTTCCTATCTTCTTCCTCTTTCACTTTTCTGCTTCTTTTTTCAATTTTCTTCTCTTGCTATTTCAGCTCTTTTCTCGCTGTTACCTACAAACAAGCTGTCAGCATCATAAAATGCATTGAGCGCTTTCGTTTCGTTTTATTGCGACAATACTGGTGTTGTCTTTAACTACACCTTCCTCTCTGTGATTTTTATTTATTTATTATCTAGTTGTTTACTCCTTTATTTACATTTGTGTATTTATTTATTTTATTTATTTATATATTTTATTTTAGTTAATTAATTAGTTAGTTAGTTAGTTAGCTAGATAGCTGACTAGTTAGTTAGTTAGTTAGTTAATTTGTTAGTTAATTTGTTAGTTAGTTACTTAACTGGCTAGTTAGTTAGCTTGCTAGTTAGCTTGTTTTCGTTTTCGCTGCGCAAAATGCAATAGTATAATCTTATGTAAGCGTATACAATACAGTGCTTATATCACATTACACTATATATCTTATTGACTTAGCTTCTTTGTTGCGTTTTTACTGATGTAATACTTGCATATCGTCATGACAGGCATACATAATAAAATCTATTAATATGCAAATGTCATTTTCTATAATTAAACAGATACATACACTAATAATCAAGATCAATAATCGTAATATTTTTGCAGTAAAGTTGTCAAGTGTCTTTCACATCCAGGTAAACCGTTGAATGAGATTATGGATGGGGGGAGGGGATTTGCAGGGATTTGAAGAGGAGGGCGGATTATGAATGCAGCGACAGTTGGTTGTGCACACTGGAGTGAAAGCTTTCATATTAATTTGTATCAGCCTCTTCAGCCCCCCCCCGTGCCTCCTTACCCCTCCCTACCCTCCAAGCCCTCTGGCGCTTCCATAATCCCACTTCTGCTTCCCTATCCAATTCCACCGAATACGTCTTACGTTTTCCAAGAATCACAGACCAGAAAAGTTCTGAACGCTTTAGTATCAGAGGTACCGCTAAACTATGATCTGTTTTACAGGTTACCAGACAATAATTTTTAAGATAATTTATTAGAATATTTTGTATAAAAATAAATACGGAATTTCATCTTAAGGGACCATTAACGACTCATCAAGGAGTTCAGTTTACGTCAAGTTGTGAATTAGAAGTTTTATTAAAATGTTGTGATTAAAAATCCGACCCTTTTTGTGATTTGAATTTAATTTGATTTATGGTTTGTGATTTGTATCCCGACCCTGGTTAAATTGGCATTCAAGGGAGGATGATAATGACGCTTTAAAACCAAACGAATATTGGTTGGACTGGTCTGACAATTTGTGGTGTCTGTTTTCAGTTTTCATCACTCCCCCGCTTCCTACCAACCCTTCGCTAATCCTCCAGAGGATATCTGATATACCCCAGGCATATGATCTGGGATTATATCATCGTGAAAATGAGTGTATATAGTATATTAAACTAAAATGATGACGAGTTTTGAATCTCATTTCCTAGTTATCATCATCATCATCATCATCTTCCCTTGAACCCAGTTTAGCTAGGGTCGAGATACGAATAGACTGTCTCAAATCCTCTCTGTCCTACATCATATCATCAGTCAATCCCCTATTTGACACTTTTACATTCGTTCAAATTTTTGTAGCAATCTCATTTCCTAGGAGGAGACGAATTATAGACTTACAACCCTCATAATATACAAAATATAAATTTCGATATCAAATTAATTTAAATGTAATTGTTATTTAGCTTATTATTATTATTGTTATTAATGAACTCTTTCTGTAAAGTAGCCTCGAAGACCGATTTCGGCTATGACACTGCTATATAAGTTTTCGTTGTGAATAAGGATCTGATTCTTATCTTGGTATCGTAAAGAAGCCCACTTTCTCATCTGGTTTCCTAATTGGAACCCTCTTTCAGATTCCACTCTCGGAGAGTGACCCACTTTCAAATCTCACTCTCTAAGGACATTTTGTTGACACTCCTGTGATATGTAGGGACTGTTATGTAATGAACTTCTCTTGGTAAATAAGCAATGACGATGTAATGTTTGTTTGAGATATCTCAAGAAATTCTCTGAAACTTAATATGAACCAATACCCTCCATATCAGCATTTCTCCGAGATCATACTGGTTTAACCATGTGCCATAATTCTGATAGCTGAGAGTAATTGTAAGCAGAAAGCAATGACCCTATATATCTCTACATCCATCAAATTCTTGAGCATCTTTCATATTTGTCACATCATTATTTCTTAATAAATAGTGTTTTAGCAGCAAAACTGTCCTACAAAACAATTAATATTAATTTTATTGTTGTTTTATTATTATTTTAATTACTGTTTTCTATTGCTTTGCCCTTATTGAATCCGGGAATAGACCAACCACGGACTGTACGCGTCCTAAAAGGCGACAAAGCACTAAAATACAAGCCAACATCAGAAAGGGCATTCTGAAGGGGAGAACATGGGCTCCAAAAATTGCTGCAATATTGTCTAATCCCTCTCCCACTAGTTAGTTCAAGGCAAGGTGATAATGATGTCTTATTATTATTCACAGTCATACAATAATACGCATAATCCTCCTAAACTCTGACTTGACGATAAATCTATCTCAATAAATGTAATACTATTACACCCTTACACCCATACACTATTGTAATCTTAAACTCTTATGCTCTTACTATAGTGTAATCTTTAGTCACTGCACTCTTACAATATTGTAATGTTATACTATTGCACTCATACACTATTGTAATCTTAAACTATTATAAAATCGTGCAATATTGTAATCGGAAACTATTACACTCTTACACTATTGCATTGTTAAAGTATTATACTCTTACAATATATTGTAATCTTAAGCTATCGCACTCTTACAATATTGTAATTTTAAACTATTGCACTCTTGCAATATTGTAATATTACATTATTACACTCTTACACTCTTGCAATGATAAACAATTGCACTCTTAGAATCCATGTCACTCAGAATAAATATGAAGGATTTTATTCAAATTTCGGAAAAGTAAGAATAGACCAAGAATTGACTAGGAGGAAATTAGTGCGCAGCTTGTAAGGGGTATTTCTTGTAGAAAAGTTGTTTTGTCAGCGTGTTGATCTAGTATAGGTTGTTGATTTGTTGTATGGTGTTGATTTGTTATAGGGTACTGATTTACTGTAGATTACTGATTTCTGCAGATTGCTGATTTGTTATAGGGTGCTGATTGCTGTATGGTGCTGATTGCTGTAGGGTGCTGATTTGTAGGGTGCCGATTTACTATAGGGTGTTGACTTGTAGGGTGCTGATTTGTAGGGTGCTGATTTACTATAGGGTGTTGACTTGTAGGGGTGTTGTGAGGACAGTTAAAGAGAAATGAGTTGAGATGTAATTAGCATTCAGTCGTTCAAAACTTTCAACAAAGCGATTACATCAAAACACAGAACTACCGTGGAGTGTTGATTTAACTAGACAGGCTCTCTCAGCACGTCAGCCACATCTGAAATTACAGACTTCCTTCGTCTGCTGACAGAGTGATCTTTAATTGTTACAATTAGACGGACAATTATATGGATAAGAAGAGGAAAGCGGAAAACATAGAAGATTGTAGGCTTTATATACCATGGACCTGCCAGTAGGCAGTGCACTAAGAGAGACAATTAGACGAGCCAATTTGTTCTGTCCAATAAGTTTTTTAATAAATCAGTAACAACAATTTAGAGCTCTACTGTTGTTCATGACAACAACAACATCATCATCATCACAATCATCATCATCATCTTCTTCATACTGTTCTTAATGACAGCATCGATCAATATTGAAAAAAATCAAAGACCGTGAGCAAAACACATCAACGGCTCTAAATCCAAGATACAATATTTAACTGTAGCTGCTGAACTGATTGGATTGCTACTCAAGAGATGCTGAGTAGCAATCAGCAGCAATTATAGTTATTTAACTGTAACTACTACTGGTTGCTGTTATAGACCTCTTATAATATGTAGCGGTAACTCTGTTCACATAATAAACAAAGCCTAGTGGGAGAGTGGGGAGGGGTGTGTGCTTATATTGACGGCTGGCAATATTCTACTTATTCGTATATATTTGCTAGGTATTTTTTCATTTATTAACAGAATGGTGTTTTAAATAAATTACAAACAAATTATATTTCAATTTCTTGTCAAATGATGTTAAATATATGTCTTCATTTACAGTTAATATGTCTAGATAGAATATCTAGAGAGGATATATTACATTTTAAGGATATATTACATTGCAGTTGCCTTCTATTAAACAATCAATTTTATGATGCACAGTGGCGCCGCTCCAACGAATGAAATAATGCAAAAGGTGATTTTTCAAAGTAAACACCTTTTTATTAAAGGTCTATTTGTACGTTTTTAGGTGACTAATTAACCAAGTTTCAATCTGGGGTGTGTTCTAATTTTTAGGTATCACGTAAGATATACATCAAATACATTAAAAACTGCAAGCCTAGTTAAAACCAACTAGCTACTAATTAAATAAGCTAATTTGTCTTTTCAACGTTTGTTTTGGTCGTAATAAACATCATCATCGCTTATATGCTCAATTGATATCAAGCCAGCAGGAGCACAATGATTTATTGTGTAAGTTACAAGTTACATTGCAATGCCTAACATTTCCTTGTAACCGTTTTTATTTAGTGTAGAACTAGGAATTATAGTATTAGAATATGTGTAACTATTTCAGCAAAAATATTTTTATTAGTTATTAACTACTCAATAGCCGTTTAGTGAGTAAGAGAGAGAGAGAGAGAGAGAGAGATAAAGAGAGAGTTTATTTTATTCCAGAATTATCCCTACAGTGTACAGGTTAATATGGTTCTGAGTTACATGTAATCCGTATTTTAGAATTAGAGCTTCCGTATTAGAGTTATACATGTATTTTCTCCTGTAATTTATGCCATCTATATATGCGATCACGAGAAATGGATCAAGTCATCTAATAAAGGCTGGAGCTAGTGGCGATGTAGGTAAAGTAATCGACTGCGGATCAGTATGTGCGGGATTCAAATCCTGGGCTCGCCCGTCACTGACATCGCTTTCGAGTGAGGAAAATAACGTTAACATCAGCTTCACCAGCTTTTAAAGGATGAGAATTATCTCACTCGGAGTTCAAAGCGGCTGAATCTTTCACATCATCCGGTTATTATAACATCCGTGGCTCTAGGATGTATCCGAACACGCTGTAAATAGCCGGAGGGTCCTAACCCACTCCGGCCAGCCGCTAATTAATCCACCCGGTTATTCCTCGACAGGATTTCCAGTTTATTCATCTCTTTGTTCTCCACATTTAACCGACTACCCTTTAGTTCCTGGCCCCACCCTAACCCAAAACCTCTCATTTCTGGCCCCACATGTATCTCTTAGGAGGCAGAAATAGTAGGCAAAGGTTCGAATCCCATGTAGCCATATCGTCAGTGACAGTAGCTTTTGTGAAAAAATAGAAACAGACGGTAATCTTAGCTCAATTGACCCAAAAATTGTTCATCAATCAATCAATCAATAAGAATTTAACGTCCGATCCTCTCCATAAGGCAATGTTAGGGACGTTAAATGATGGTTCATCTTAATTACTGATTCGACAATCGAACTAAACAAGATCGAATTTAACTATTTTGAATCATCGACGTATCTTGATTAACTGACATTTTAAGATATCTCAGAGTTAAATCAGTGGAAGAAATGTCTCCTGATATTAATTGTCTGTCCACTGCTGATGACTCATCGAGTCCTGAGTGACGTCATAACGAATGACCAATCAACTCATGCGTCACGTGTCAACACTTCTTCTGTTTTAATCAGTATCTCTCTCTCGGTCTCTCTCTCTCTCTCTCTCTCTATCTCTTAATTTCTCTATCTCTCTCTTTCTCTCTCTTTCTCTCTCTGTCTCTCTCTGTCTCTCTCTGTCTCTCTCTTTCTCTCTCTCGCTCTCTCTCACATTCTCATTCTCACTCATTTTCTCTCTCTTTCTCTCTCTAGATCCTTTTCTATATCTTCCCATATTTAGCTCGCTATATCTCTTTCGAGTCTTTTGCTTTCACTCAATCTTTTCTTTCTCTCCATATATTCTCTATTTTCTCTCTCTCCTCCACTTTCGCATGCATCAGTATTTTCTCTCTCATTCTCTCTCATTCTCTCTCATTCTCTCTCATTCTCGGTCTACTCCTCTTTTCTCTCTCTCTCTCTCTCTCTCTCTCTCTCTCTCTTCCCCCTCTCTCTTTCTCTTTCATTCTCCAAATTGCTGCTAAATTTTTAGTTCCTACCATAGTTAAACTGAAAAAAATCAAGAGAAGATGATGACGATGAGGATCACGACTTATAGTTTTAAAAAATTTCTATCACTGCGTAACTCAAATTTCTTTAATTTTTTAGAGGATTTCTATTTTTTGGAGATTTCCCTGAGTTCTAAACTAAAGTTTGAAATTGGTTTATTAATTATGCTTTTGGAGTTTTTATTGGGCCCAGCCCAGTTTTTTATTTATTAATTAGCTAATTATATTTATTTGGTTCAATTGACTAAAGGTAAATTGGATTTATTCTCTGGCTGGAGACAGTGGCGATGTTGATTAGATACTCGACCGCGGATCAGAAAGTGCGCGGTTCAAATCCTGGACTCGCCTGTCACTGACATCGCTTTCGAGTGAGGAAACTGAAGTTAACCTTAGCTTTACCAGCTTTTAGCTAATTATTATATTTATTTGGTTCAAATGACTAAAGGTGGATCGGACTTATTCAGAGAGACAGAGATTAAAGTTGAATAGACTTGAAGAAAGGACGAAACGTCTGAACAGATGAGGCAATGAGCTCGCGCTGTTTGCACATAACGTTAGATTAAAGGTATGACTGACTTCACAAGGCGACCATCTGTCAGCCTCTTCATGACAGCCCAGTTACTCACCCACTTATGATTCAATCCACTTCTAAATACTGCAGTAGAAAATGAAAGTGAATGCTATCAAACTGAGATTCTTTTTTCAAGATGTTTTAACCTTATTTAAATCATTTTCATCCTCATGATTTTAGTTTCTATGCTGGTGTCATTGGCCTATTGCTAAGATACATCTGCCTTTCTCCCGTACAATGTAGGCCTACATTTAATGTGCTAATGTAATGCATGTGTTATAATCTTGAGGCTTTATTTAATTTTTAAAATGTAACAAATATAACATAACACTAACGAGTTGCAAAGAGTTAGAATGTGCTTGCGGGATAATACTAATATGCTAGTTCAGTATTTTGATGTTCTGTTAGTTCAGTAATATGCCTAATTCTATAGACTAAGTAATTATCTTATAGCTCAATTTATACACAGGCCTATTTGCTTTTCTGGTTCTGGATGCATTGTTGTAGATTCACGTATTTGTTATTATGCCTGAAAGATTAGAATAAATAAAAAATAAGTAAATTAAAATTGCAAATGCATTGATCGAAGTGAATTATTATATTTATTATATTTTGCTATTGGTCTTCATGTCTGAATTTTTGCTGAAGATATTCGGATATTAAAGTTATTGCTTCATATTAGTTATAGCGACCAGCAGATGAATTGAACATAGTTGGACATTCTACGAAAAAATAGAAGATTTTTTGTAGTGCATGCAGAGAATTACTGCAGACTTGCTCAGTCCTGATAGGTGGGATATCAATGTGTACGGGGTAAGGGCTAGATCTCGGGGAGGGGGGTAGAGCAGTCGTCCGTTACGGATTTGAATTCAAACACTCGCCCTGACTGGTCCAGAGCTGCCGGGGTCACTGTGGTCACTACACTGGTCAATGAGAAGAACCTGAGTCACTCAGTGGTCAGTCTCTCTGATATTCTATATCTCCCTACGTATCCACAGATTATCCGACATAGGGGGGTGGATTGTGGAGGAAATTGAATTATGTACAGCAGGGGGTTCGAAGAAAGTTCAGTGAAAGTTGTCAGAGACAGCGAAATGACGACAAAACACAGATGACGTAGCATCGCTTTTTACGACAACATCTAGTATAATGTAGATTGAAGGAGGTCAAGACGAGTTGAATTATATAATAAAATATGTTAACTAAAATTGTGCTTTAAAAATGTTAATAATAATAATAGTAACAACAATTAGAGTGCTATTGTCATCAATGACAACATCGAGCATTATTTAGACAATAGTGTGATAATATTGTCAACTAAATCAGTCTGCGATTTATTGTATTTCATTGATTGATTATCTGGATTTTGGCTCTCACCATCTATTGACCACTCACAGGCTGCTCAATGCTGCTCATCGGTATTGATGTGACTCCTAGTGCTGAATGTTGTCATGGACGACAGTAGCACTCTAATCGTATTGTTGTTGCTGATAATGGAGCGCCAATTAATAATTGAAATCCAGTAAAAATAGTAATTATGATTTACTCAAGTAATGCATATAGACCTATTCTACGTTCTTGGACGTCCCTGACATTTCCATATGGCGAGGAACCGGACACTTTAATTCATATTATTTGATTGATTTAACCGTACTGAATGAGAAGCTGAGTAAAAAAAGATAATTAAGTGATATGATAAATTCATAATTAATTAAATACTGCGTCACTAATCATGTGAGGAGGATATAAAATATAATCTCTATTCACCAAATGCATGGCAGTATTAAGCACAACATAAATAAAAACATAAATCAACATAAAGAAAATAAAGTAATCCTGTCTAACCAGGCATAGGCCTACCAACCGATACTGCTGTTCAAATATAATTGCTAAAATAATTACTCTTAGATTAATGCTTCAATTTTAAATCATTTACCCATTATGTATTTAAACACAAACCTTCCAAATATGATCAAAACCTAAAACGAATTTTTTCTGATGAATATTGGCTGATGAATTGACTCTACGATACGTCACTGTATCCGCTATTTTGAGCCGCGATCGTCGCTGATGTCCCTTAAGAATACGACATGGACGTTAAGCGCTGCTTGATTTCACGAGTAAATTAAAATATATCAACACGACACTCGGCTCAACCTTTTGGCTTGTTGTTCATAAGTCTGACAACGGATCCGTGGGCTCTGGGTTCAAATCTACAGCTCTCCCTACGTTTTCTGCGGTATGTCAGATTTCAAGTAATTAACGAATATACATGTATACTTAGAGGATTCAGGAATAGTGGAATTCTAGAATCAAAGACCCACGCATAGATGGAAATGAAGAGGAAAGCGGAAGACAGAGAAAAAAAAGTAAACACGCATTATAGTGAATAATCAACTATGTTTATATCTATCACTTTTAAAACCACATGTTTAATCCGTTAGGCAATTTAGACCATTTTCCGAATAACCTGTCCAGTGAATGTCCGAGATTTTACTCTCAGATCAGCGCGACCGGGATTCGAACCCACGAGGATTCAAATCACCTTAGGAATTGTCATTTAAAACTTCATGACGTTACCCCTACGCTATTTAGACATTCTGAAGAGTGGAAGAGTTATATATCATGGACCTGCCAGTAGGCATTGCACTAAGAGAGAGAGAGAGAGAATCATGGTTTGAGCTGTGAGAAAGGGGGAGTGATCCTAACACTCATTCCCTAGTTGCTCTCCACTGGTGAGGAAATGGCGGGAAAACTTGTTTTGCTGGGCAGGGAAAGTGCGTACATGGTAGCTGACCCCTCGGGCACCATGCTGACAGATTTATCAAGTAATTATTATCTATTCACTCCCACTTACCCCACTGCCCGTCAATCACCCGCACAGAGCCCCCACTGCATTCCTGGAGTATGGAGTATTAAATACCCTCTCTCTACCTGGTCACTGTCAGCTTCAGAAATTGTTCCCCCCCCCCACCCCGCCCCTTCCTTCCGGCTCATATTTCCCTCCCTCCCCCCTTCTTCCCTGTTTCCTGCCCTTATGTCTTTTGAGTTATCAATATAAACGTTTAGAACAAGTTCTGGCAAACTTTCTAATATTTAATTTCTTTTAAGGTGACATTTTCTTAACTTTGAGATTGAAGCAATATTCCAAAAGTTAAATAAGGCTTTTATGTTTAAAAAAGTCGTTCTTGGCTTTTAACTATATTGCGGCGCTTTACTCACCAAAAATTTCTTCATGTTTAATAACAGTAATAGCACGCATTTTAGTGAAATGATCAACTATGTTGATATCTATCGCTTTTAATATCACATGTCTAAACCGTTAGGCAATTTAGTCCATTTTCCGTGTAGCCAGCCCAGTGAATGTCCGATATTTTACTCTCAGATCAGCGCGGCTGGGAATCGAACCCACGAGAGTTCGACTCACCTCTGGGTCTGTCATTTAAAACTTTATGACGTTATCTACACCCCTAACCATTGCGCTATTGAGACATTCCTTGTTTATTGTTGATGTATGATAAGGTCTTACGAACTTGTTTTCTGAGCTAAGTTCTGAGCAGACTCAAAACTTCTGAGCCAGGTTTTGTGCAAATCCTAAAAGTTATTTTACTTTTATTAAATTTTCTTACAGACTACTGCTATGGCTGACAATTCTATCCACATATCATTGACTGACTCTTTACAGTTTAACCTACTAGTTACTTCTAATTGCATTTACTTTTTTGATATCATTTCGTTGAAAATCTACAAGCAATGGATTGAGTGTGACAACAAAATGTTGGCTCTTAAGTTTAGTAACTTAAACTGAATCGCTAAAAACTAAAATAAAATCAAAACTTTAGAGTCTTAAACAAGCTAATTCGAATTAAGTTTAAAATGGATACTGAGGTACCTCTGAAGCTGAATAACTCTTTTAAGTCTCTTTAGACGGGCTTGCAAAAATTAACTATATATGGACTCTTGTGGTATCCCATAACACGACTCAGAACTCAAGAGTTTGGACAGAACTTCAGAACTTAGCTCAGAACTGTTTCGTCTGCTAAGAACTTAACTCCGGACCCAGCTATGAAATGGTTATACATGTAGGCCTATTCTGCTTCTGTTATTAAAATTAATTCTAATGAAATATCTTAGGCCACTGACATCGCACTTGATAAGGTGCGATAATGTATGTTACATTGTTTTATTTAAGGGAAATGTTTTATTTTTTCCCCGTGTTGTGCTCGGGTGTGGTTGAACCACTGCAGAAAAGGGCAACCGCAAACAATCTGCTGCGTGTACGTAAGAGGCGAAAAGGCAGGAGCTGAGGAAGGCAAGAGGGGATCCACCTCACCATGAAATATTTTCCTCCAGGATTAATTGGTAATTAATCCATCAAACTGAGGAAGGCAACGGGAAACCATCTCAGAAGCCATACTTTTCCCAAGCTATTGGCTATATAAGGTAAGGATAAGGCATTGACTTTTTAAGGGATTAACTTGTTGATCTACGGAGTGCTCTCATGGAGCGAGAAAACAGACTTTGAGAAGGAATATGTACCATGAACCTGCCCCTTGGCAATGCATTGAAGAGTTTTTATTTGACAATCTACGATTGCTCCTATGCAATGCATGTTGAGAGATGTAGTGAGTTTAAATTTTCGCGCCAAACTCGATTCGCTCGGCAATGCTTAACTCACCGGGAGATAGGAAATTATACGTCGTTGACTGCACGCTTGATTGGATCCGACATTGAAGAGAATGCTCGCTGCATTTCTTTCTGCCACTTCAATCATCGTCATCATCATTATAACATCGTCCTCACAATGATGATCATCACTTATCAGCTGCCTGAACTGGCGCAACGTCACTATAGACAGGTTTAGTCCTATCTAAATTAAGTTGTACATTTTAGTTTTTAAATTGTTTTTTTTATATAGTTGCTTAGTACAGGCGATGTGTGGCAATATAGAAGAAACTCGTGATTTAGAGCGTCAGGAAAATTATTGTATTTTTTTCAATCTATTTTTAAATTAAAAGTAATTATCTAAAAGTGGCTAAAAATAAATTTATAAATGAAATATTTTCTTAAATTAAAGATTAGACAAGCTTCAGCCTGAGCAGTGTTCTCTGCTTAATGGTTTTAAACCGGTTTCAAAGTGCTCAGAGTTGTCACGGACAATAGTAGAACAGCAATCGTATTGCTGGTCCGAGATAAGAGATTTTTCTAGATATCATATGCTTCTAATCCGAGAATTAACTCACCATTTACTTAACATTTCTAGAAGCTTAGTATCTCGATTATGAGAAGCCGGTTGTGGAATACATACTTGCTTTTGAAAGTCTAAGAAAAATACAAAACTAATTAATAAATTATTATTAAAGAAATTGATAGTATGCAAGTAAAACGATAAGATTTTGGAAATTTTCTGGTCTATTTTCTAAGTCGCGCATGACTGGACAGTGAAGATGGATTCCCAACGTGGAGTCCGTATAATCAGTGGATTAATTTAAACGATCACGTTTAAGAAAACATCGATCATTTTCTTTGCCTCGTCTACGCATGCAGTCATCACAGCTTCTTGTCGAGTACTTACACAAATAAACAGAAGCAATTAACAGACAACAATTTAACAGACACAACAACTGCCAGTACTCTTAGTTAAACATTCACATGTTGCTCCAATACTTGTTGAATGCATGTTTCCTTTTAGAATGAATTTCTCATGAATGATATCGTGAATGAAGCAATGATTCCTTAAATTCGATTTAAATGGAATGTTTTCATAGGTCAATGTTAAAAATGTTTGTCTTTGACTAAATTCAAAACTTTCTGTGTTGGGGTGGGGTTAGAAAATAATTATAAAATTTTTGAGAATA
The DNA here is from genome assembly GCA_905160935.1 of Enchytraeus crypticus. Taxonomy (NCBI): domain Eukaryota; kingdom Metazoa; phylum Annelida; class Clitellata; order Enchytraeida; family Enchytraeidae; genus Enchytraeus; species Enchytraeus crypticus. The sequence goes on along the minus strand of CAJHZI010000453.1, from coordinate 1,014,463 downwards.
ACTGGAAATGAATATCCCTCAATTTAGGTATTCCTAATTTTTTTTCATAAAACCCGAGACGCTAAGAATTCCGCGATCGTCTCAAAATATTTAAGAATTCGAGAATTATCTTCCATCTAACAGTTAAAGCTAAAAAAGTTAACGTCCGTTTCCTCACTCGAAAGCGATGTCAGTGACGGGATAACCCAGGATTTGAACAAGTTGCGTGCTTTGAGTGAATTAGGCCTAATCTGTTGTGTAATGAATATCACATCAGAGATAAAACTTTCAAGTCTTTCTTGAAGAGTTCCAGCTTAGTTCTCTCTCTGTATTGGGTAAACTACGAAGGCAACCATTTTGAGATGATTTGAATGCTATCACGTGTATGCTATGTATCAGAATAACTTGACAATGAAAATATGCCGTGACTCAATCAACATTGCACTGCATGGGAGTTATTATTGACTCAATAATCGATACACTAAGTCTCAATTTGTGTAAAATAAAGTGTAAAACTAATTTTAATTGCATTTAAACGAGTCGGTCGTAGGATATACATATTTTTTCTTGAGATGGCTTCGATATGAAAGTGCACGAACTGCACACTAAAAATTAATGTGCAGAGTTAATAGAATTTATCGAAATGTCACCAGAGCATATTTACTTTAAACATACTGAGGGAACATACATACGGAAGCGTCATATACCATGGACCTGCCAGTAGGCAATGCACTAAAGATTTACATACACAGTACACTAGAGAGTGACATACTGAGCCACAATATATGTATGACAATCAATTCTTCAGATGATTGGTGAAATTATTAGCTTTTTTCAACTTTAAATTGGGCCTGCATTACCTTGAATACCTAGTTTACCTGCTGAAGCAGATTGAGAGAGGAGCAAGTTTTACACCTCAGAGCTTTTTATGTTTAACCGATCGTTAGTGAGAGAGTACCCGAGAGAATAAGCTAATTATTGTACGTTCTTCTGCTGCCCATCTGTCGGAATTTATTTCAAAATTCCCGCCATTTATGTGTCGACAATTAGCTGCTAATCTCCATCACTTCTTAAAGTAGAGCAGTTCAAATTCACATTTGATGTAAGAAAAAGCCACAAGTCTGGGGCTGCTTTGCAATAGGAACACATTTATATGGCAGATTTATAATATCAAATGAGAATTTATCAATCCGCCCACTTCCTCTATTATTTTGCCATAATTTCGCCCTCAATTCCTCCCCTCAGACTGGAATTAATTTCAGAATAGCAGGGGTCTTTGATATCGAGTGAAAGAACTCAGTCAACCAGGCAGAAACTTACTGGTGGAATTGGTTTAAAGTGGAAGCTATTTGAAGTCAGTTAGCTGAGCATTAATTATTTGAAAGTTTTTGAAAGATAAAGCGCTAAAGGTACGGACTGAACCAATAAATCATACTGATGCAGGATAAGAATTAATTCCCCAGATAATGGTCCATTGACCAAACTCTTTATCATAGATTTATTTCCTAGTCAGAGAATTTTAATTTTGTATGGTTCTCTAGTGCTGCACCAATTGGGTGTAGTTAATTAAAAACTTTCACTTGACCTGAAGTGATTTCAAAAATTGACCATGCATTGCGGATGCACCGATAGAAATAATTTCAGAGAAGCAGACTATTTCTAAGTAGCTTCATGTTCACTATTATCGCTATTTCCACCATTCATGTTGCTTTAAATTTGCAGATTGGAATGTTAACAGTGAATCTATTACAATAGTTTATCTCTACTGATAGTCAGTCCTATCAGCTTCAATGATGTCTAAGCGAGTAATATTTTGCTTTACAATCATAGTGCTATGTTTTTATTTAATCTTATTGTGCGCTGTTAGTAGAATAAACGGGTTTTGGCTCGCACCGTTTATTGCCTCCCTCCTCATGCTCCTGGTCGGTTTTGATTTGGTCCCATAGTGCTCGATACTATCGTGGACAACAGTAGCACTCTAATCATTGTTGTTGTTGTTATCAGGCAGAGAGAGGGCTAAACTTAGCCTCTTTATGCTTATATTATGTTTATATTGCTATGTTTGCATATAATCTTTGTTGTTGTTATCAGGCAGAGAGGGGGCTAAATTTAGCCTCCGTACGTATAGAGCCCTGAGGGCCTGAACGACTGGTGTCCATTATACAACAAAAAACTTCCTGACACTGTGCCGTGCTTATTGCTGCTCTTACTAATGACTTACACCTAACTCAGTCTTTGTTAGGGTGTAGAGCAGGTTGAAGCATTTCACATAGAGTATTGACCTGTGTCATACACTGTGTGTTGAAAACTTGACATGCTATTAATAGCTGAGTAGTGGTAGTAGAGTAGTTAGCGAGCAGGATTTTAGAGACTGACGTCACGCTATCAAATAATGATGATCTGCTTAACTAGAGTCTGGCATCAGGCTTACAGGCTGCTGAAACACAATGCAGGCTACACAGATCTCATTTCTCACCTTAAAATCATTTAAGTAAAGTCCAAAGCAAGCAAATGGATTTCACAACAACAACTAATTCTTTCACCTTATTCCTTAACATGTAGAAATCTAAGAAAATATATAGAACAAAAAAAATATAGTAACTATGTCGATAAAGGTAATCTGCATATAGTAATTAGTTAACTCTGATGATTTTACTTCCAGTCATCACTATAACGCTAAATCAAGAATTTCCTTTCAGATTTCAACACAAGAGAAGATTTGAATTTGGCGCTGAGAGGAGGGGGGGGGGGTGAGTAGTGGCTCGTGTTTTAATTAGAGAGCGCACTGCTCTCGCTCGTACCTGAGATGTCATTGAGTTGTCTCCCTACGACGTGCGCCCATCCTATCCATCCACCAGGGCTGAGAATTGTTGGGCCTTAGGGCATGGGACGATATCTCTATACGGCACCCGTAGAGGATAGCCCATACAATAGTGAGGCACAGTTGTAGAATTTAAAATATTATACCTTTTGTAAAACGGCCAAAAAGTCTAATGTTAATTTTCCCTCACTCTGCCTATGGCATATTCAAGCACTAGCATCTCGAGAAAATAGGGCATCGATGACTTGTATCATTTTAAATACAAAGACCCAATGCCACTCTCACATTCTACAGCGTTATGGCAGTAAAATTGTACAAATCGGCTATAGATAGAATGATCACATTACAACACCCCTATGTCATTGACGTATATTTACGTTCAATTCTGTTGCCTACAACTGCTCGCCACCCGTTCATAATGATATCTAGCTATTACACCCACAACTACCTGACACTCGTTCATGATGATGTCTATTACACTTTCATTGTCAGTCTCTGAATGCAGCTCTGCAGGATGTGTGAGGTAGTGATAATAAACAACTTCCTGTAGACTGGGCCTCTACGTCAGGTGTCAAGCACCAGTTGAACATAATCTAGATGTGCAAACCTTCCATTCAAATACTTGAATAGTTTTCTTTTCGAATGGTAATAATAATAATAATAATAATAATAATAATAATAATAATAATAATAATAATAATAATAATAATAATAATAATAATAATAATAATAATAATAAAGGTTTAACGTCCGTTTCCTCATAAAAGGATGATGTCAGAGATAAAGTGGTATTTCGTATTTGACGAATAATTGGTAGTAACAAATCTATATATGATTATATTTCAAACGAAATCTATACATGCAAAGTTTCCATTCAACTTTTTGAATATTTTTCTCTTCGAATTCTAAACGTAACCAAAGAGTTATTTACTGAGAGAGAGAGAGAGAGAGAGAGAGAGAGAGAGAGAGAGAGAGAGACAATGTAAGTTGGAGGGGTATAAAGGAAATGTGAGGGACCATTAGGGTAAATCATTAGGGGGTCACGTTTATTCACTGTGTCAATGTCAATTTGCTGAAGGTGAGAAAGAACGTTCAACAGATTACGACTTCATCTTGTACACATTCCACTCCGTCCACTGTAGTCCAGTTTTACTTCTGATGCCGGGGTTTGAAATCATTGCATTGGATATTTATTAAATATTGCAATATTCAATGGGACAAACTTAAAAATTGTTCCATCGTAAACTCATGTCCATTTCAAGAGTAGTTGAAATGAAGAGATGATGGAATACAGTAATATATATTATTAATTGTACTAAAGAGGACGATGAGTCTAAAATAATTGACGCAGTCACATTTCGGGTTTATTTTTAAAGGGAGATAATCTCGTAACAAAATAACGAAAAGAATCGTTAATGCTGAAAGCGAAATATTCGCTAAAATGTCAACATAGAGATGCTCGTACTTGAGCAAGATAAATCATTTTTTCCGTTGCATTCAATACAATGATAATTTAACTTTTTAGTAGCAGCAAACCATTTCTTTACATATCTCTGCGCAGATTTACAGAATATTAAATCATACTTAGGCCCTATAGAAGTAATTTGACAAACAAATAAACAATATGAAAGTGATCAACGTAAAACAGCCTCAGCTCTCCATCAACTTATTTTAATTGAACTTTTTTTCCTATAATACCTCAATAAAAAAATGATAAAACTCTAGAGGTGGAGTTCCTACAGAATGCATTTACCAGGCAGATGGATCTTTCTATAGCGATTTCCAACATCAATTGTTAGTTTAAATTTTACTGTGGCACCAGTTACCCTGGGATTTGATTGAAAATCCTTCCTCTCCCTCCACCCACCCTTCGACTGATTCGGCCAATAGCGTGACAGCAGGACTTCAATAGATGATCCAAGGTCCGGTATGGAAGATTTTGGCGCCAAAATTCAATTCGTGTCGCTTTAGTTTTGTCAGATTCAATGCAGATGAATTGCGCAGCCGTGCAGAACAAATTGTGCAGAAGAACACCCATTTACGTGGGTTGAACACCCATCCTGTGGGTTGAACACCCATCCTGTGGGTTAAACACCCATCCTGTGGGTTGAACATCCATCCTGTGGGTTGAACACCAATCCTATGGGTAGAACACACATCCTATGGTTTGAATCCGTCCACACAAAAAAGTAATCACGCATTATAGTGAAATGGCATGAAGATATGGCATGAAGATTAATATAAAAAAGACCAAGGTTATGAGAGTGTCCAATAATAAAGGTAAAGTTAGTATCACAATAAATGGTACGAAATTGGAACAGGTAAGGAGTTTCAAATATTTGGGTCATATTATAACCGATGATGGGAAATGTGAGACGGAAATATGCAGAAGGATTGCACAATCAAAAGCGGCCTTTGGTAGTAGAAAGGAACTATTAACAAAAAGTCTAAAGAAAGACACAAAGGTAAAGATAGTGAAAACTTTGGTTTGGACCACGCCATTGTATGGATGTGAAACATGAAACTTAAGGAAGGAAGATATTAGGAAACTGGAGGCATTGGAAATGTGGATTTGGAGAGGAGTGGAGAGGATTAGCTGGCCTCAAAATGTTACAAATGAGGAAGTCCTTGAGAGAGTTGGCACAGATAGACAGTTGATAAACGTATTAAAAAATAGGAAGAAGAGACGTATAGGACACATTCTAAGGGGGGAAGGTCTATTAATAAAGGTCATAGAAGGTAGAATGGAAGGAAAAAGAGGCAGGGGCAGGCCGAGATTAGGTATGTTAGATGATTTAAAGACCCACTCATATGTGGAAATGAAGAGGAAGGCGGAAGACAGAAAAGAGTGGAGGCGTTGTGTACCATGGACCTGCCAGTAGGCAGTGCACTAAGAGAGAGAGAGAGAGAGAGAGAGATAGTGAAATGATCAACTACATGTATGTTGATATCTATCACTTTCAAAGCCACTTGTTTAAACCGTTAGGCAAGCTATTCCATTTTCCGTATAACCAGTCCAGTGAATGTCCGAGATTTTACTCTCAGATCACCGCGGCTGAGATTCGAACCCACGAGGGTTCAATTCACCTCAAGATCTGTCATTTAAAATTGCATGACGCTATTAAGACATTCGCAATGTTAGCAACGTCGCAAATTTCGTCGTTGGCAAAATAAGGAGAAATGGGAAAAAGTGCGGAGTTTAAAAGGGGGGGGGGGGAGAGTGAAAACATTACACATCGTGGGTTAGGCGAGGGGGAAGGACGCCCTGATAATAGGGTTATAAGACACGAAGCTCTTCAGGGGTCAATTACCTTACACCATTAACCCCACTTAGCTATCCCATAGTGTTTCCTGTTCCATCTGAGACTGACACTAACATCAAACCAGAAATAATCCTACAGGGTAACTGAAGAAATAAAAGTGGACATAAAAGCTGAGAAAAAGAGCAACTCGAAAAGTTTTTGCGGGTGTATGGCCTACTGTATATGGCTATAAAATTATGCACGTATAGTTTTTAATTTACTGATTAAATTAATTTTTAAATTAATTTTAACACTCAATAATTTTTCTTAATAATTAATATTTTCTTAAATAAATTTCTAAATTTATTTTTCTTAAATTTCTTATTATCCTAACCTTGTAATGATTATTTTAATTTTATCCTTGGACTAATTATATGATTAGTACTAGTTAATTATTTGTTTGGCATATATTTATTTTAGAGTTTATTAATTCATAATTATTCTTTCGACATATTATTAGTGTGCAAATAATATAATTTTTTCATAGTCTGAATACATTTAAGAAGAAATAATGTTATTAAATTTTCACTAATCAGTGATATTCTATTAACCAAAAGCCACAAACTATAAATTATTTTGTTAAAACTAACAATTACAGTGTTACTGCCATCAATGACAACATCGAGCACTATTGGGACAAATCTAAGCCGGCGAGCAAAAGGAATGTTCCAAAAAAGGTGCAAATTTCAAAATCCAGAAAATCAGTCCAAAGATACATATTATGCACTCCAAATACTTACGAGTTGACCTAATGTTCATGAACAGTTCAATAAAATAAGATCAATCAGTCAACGAAATTTTTCATAGAGATTATCATGCTAAACTCTTCATAATGGATCATTAGCTGATAGAAATTCGTTTTGGTACGTTTTTAATTGCGATATTTCATATAACAACTAAAAATTAATCATATTAGTATTAAAGCTGAAATTAATTACTTCATAAGATCCAATCGAATGTGGATATGAAGAGGAAAACAGAAGACAGAGAAGAGTGGAGGCGTTATATATCATTTGGACCTGCCATTGGGCAATGCACTAAGAGAGAGAGAGATAGAGACAGAGAGTTCATATTGATCAATGGCTCTCAACACTACCCGTGTAGTCGACGTCTACGTATATACATGTATACTAATTGGTCTTATTTACTCAATATGTACAATTATCTTCCGATACTTTAGTAAATTTAATCAAATGGTGTAGTCATTTTATTGTAATTAAAATAATACATCAAAATTCGATTAATTTCGTATATTTGAGAATACAAGCTCTAATGCATTTATGTCTTTTATATATTTTAGTATTAAATTTAGTTCCACTTGATTTTTGCGTGACAGAAAGTACAACAAATGAAATTCTCCACCATGGCCATCTTTCGAGCAAACTGAATTCTAGTTTTGTGTCATTCACAAGCTGGCGCCAATAATGACTTCAGAATGCAGAGTATAACACTATCGTGGTATTTTGAGTCATGTACCTGCAATCGTTTGTTCTCTCGCTTGAGCTGCATTGTCATTAAATTAAAATATATACTAAGTCGTCATGTACCACTCTGATGCTAAAACGATAAATGTATATACTTGTAAGTCTATTATTTAGCCTTAGCAATAGCAAGTGTATCTGAAACTAATTAAAAATTTATAAGAATGTAAATTTTTCATTAAACTTACAAAGATATACTTAAGAAATAACATTGGACCGTAGAAACTCAGTCATATTACAGGAATACGTATATTGGACTAAGTTACATAATGGTTTAAGTGTAAGATGATTTTGAATGCTCGACGTTATCACTCATAATAACTTTGCTTTATTTTGTTCTTAGCAATAGTGCTCGATGTTGTCATTGATGACTGTAGCACTCTAATTGTTGTTATTGTTATTATGATTAGCTTTATCTGATGACCAGAGATTTCCCAAGCATAACTAAACAAGAAAAAAATAATTATTTAGTAAATATGACGTCACGCTAATGTCTTATTTGTTTATCAGATATAACTGTTTCTGTTTTAAAGAGTTTAAATAGTTGAATAGAGTTATTACAGAATAAAGCTATCGCACTTTGCCTAATCTTTTTGAGATCAAGATGGTAACTAAATTTCGCTTCTATTTTGTCATGTAGACTTGTGTAGATTTTGTGCATTTCATATAAAACGCTCAATTTGCTTTGACTGTAATTGCTATTTAATTGTTCCTATTCTAATAATAATAATAACAATTAGAGTGCTACAGTCATCAATGACAACATTGAGCACTATTGAGACAAAATCAAGCCGGCAAGCAAAAATGAAGGTCCAAAAACGGTGTAAATTCCAAAATCCAGAAATTCAGTCCAAAGTAAAGGGAGTTAATATGTATATGACTAGATAGATTTATTGATTGAAACAAATATATGATTAGATGGGTTTATTGATTGATACATGTAGGTGCTCAGATATAATTATTGATTGAAACACATAAATGATTAGATGGATTTATTGATTGATTGATGTAGATGATTAGACCGGTGGTACCTAAACGGTATTCTACAGTTTAGAATATAAAGTGAAAAACCACATAGCGACAAGAATAATAACAATAACAACAATTAGAGTGCTACAGTCATCAATGACAACATCGAGCACTATTGAGACAAAAACAAGCCGGCGAGCAAAAAGAAGGTCCAAAACGTTGCAAAATTCCAAACATGATCATCCTTGATAATATCTATAACTTTTATTATCATATGTTTAAACCGGTGCGTAATTTATTCCATTAGCCTATCCTCTTACCTGTCCTGTGAATTAATGTCAGAGATTTTACTGAAAACTCCCCTAAGAGCTTGTTCTGGTATGGAGTCGAAACAACGCAAACCGAATGCATCTTACGATCTGCCCAATTCATGACGTGAAGTGCAGACTGAGCTATTTATAGATCTTGACTCATTCTACGTCTTAAATGAATGTCACTATTTAATGCCACTAATTAATGCCACTAATTAATGCCACTAAAAATATATTGATGCCACTAATTAATGCCGCTAATTAATGCCACTAATTAATGTCACTAATTAATGCCACTAATTAATGTCACTAATTAATGTCACTAATTAATGTCACTAATTAATGCCACTAATTAATGTCACTAATTAATGCCACTAATTAATGCCACTAATTAATTCGAACGTCTTAAACTAATGCCACTTTTTCATATTAATTAACAGCATCACATTAAACTAGAAATATGACATTTTGATTTAAACGCGAATAAGTTAGAATCTATCAAATGACAGTTGATTGCAGTCAGATAAAGGCTGATCCTACAGGCAAGCAGCATTGCCGAGTTATCCAGCATGATTTCTAGAGCCTATTAGAGTTAGTGAACGGTTTCTTATGTCGCCTTCAGGTGACAGAATTGCCGTTAAATCGTAACTGAATTATATCGTATTGTTAATAGACTGTAAGGGATGTTCAGGGACTGAGACCAAAACGTAAACCTCCATTCCAATAGTACTCTTCCTTGGACTGAACTCCCTGATTTTGGCTTGCACCGTTTTTGGACCCCACAGTCTGCTCATCGGATTGAATTTGGTACCACAGTGCTCAATGTTGTCATGGACGACAGTAGCACTCTAATTCTGTTGTTGTTGTTGAAAAATCATAATAGGTTAATAAGGCATTACTGTACCAGCAGTTACACAGTTACATTGATATCATCCCTGATATTACGCGCAGAAGATGAAATAGGCGCTAAATGATTAACAATCTTGTTTGTATAGGAGCGTGTGAAGAGGGACGAAGCAGCTAAGCTGCAGCAGCACCAGCAGCTGACCAAGCAGCTGCCAGCTCTCCCGCGACATCTCAAAACTAAAAAATGGACAGGGGCCCAGCCTGCCTTCCACATCACCCCCTCCACGGACATACCGGGGGTACTGATAGGGGAGGAGGGGACGGGGTCGGTGGTGCGCCGGGCTAGGGGGGCCTCCGAGATGCGCCTCCTTCCCAACGGGCAACTACCCCCTCTTTCCGCTAATTTATCTGGCGAACAGGAGGGGAGTAAGAAGTGGGACCCTACTAACTTCAACATGTTCAAAGAGATGAGCAAAGGTTTGTGGTTTTGTGGTGCTTTATATAAATGTAGCTTTTATGTCACAACACAGGTTGCAAGACAATAAACAAACTACAATACAATCATAAGAGTAAACACAAAATAATATAGGCTAGAAATAATTTATTGAATTAGTTTAGTTTGATATTTTAAAAAAATATATACCTTTATAGAATTGCAACGTGTTTCACAACTTATTTATTGAAAATTGTATTTAACTGTATTTAAATGTTCTGTAGTGTATTTAATTGTACTGCAATGCTGTGTATTGCACCAGGTGCTGTATAATGTATTTAATTGTATTTCACTGCAATGTAACGTATTTATCTGTCCTTCACTGCTCTGTATTGTACTTAAATGTATTTCACTTCTCGGTACTGTATTTAACTGTATTTCATTGCTCTGCATTGCATTTAACTGCATTGCAATGCTCTGAAGTATATTTAACTGTACTTCACTGCGGTGTTGCCCCAGGAGCCCTGGGTAGGCGTATGCCCCGGCACAACACGGCCGGACAGACGAGCGCTGACGGGACGAGGGACCGGAGGGAGCAGGCGAGGGAAACCCTGATGCTGCTGAAGAGAAGGAGGGTGACCGAGAGGCAGGCCTCGGACATAGAGGCTCTGCAGAAACCTCTGAAGACTAGAGAGTCCTTCAGGGCCTACCTCGTCAAACTTATTGTGTAGGTCTATTGTGAGTTCATCGATCAATCTATTGTGAGTTCATCAATCAATCTATTATGAGTTCATCAATCAATCTATTATGAGTTCATCAAGCAATCGATCAAGAGTTTAATTATAAATTTATTAATCAGTAAATTATGAGTTCATCTATCAATTATGATGTAAATCTTCAGTAAATCATTCAATTAATTGTGAGTTCTGGCACAAGTTTAGCAGTTAATTAGCATCCAGCGACTAATTGGTATTCAGAATTGATTTATAGTAGGCCTACTCGTAAGATTTGCGGTCATCGAAGGCCAAACGAAAGCGAGTGGTTGAAGCAAATTTATTAAGATATATTTAGTACATGTAAAGTAATTCTTTATAAAGTAATTCTTTATAAAGTAATTCTTTATAAAGAATTACTTTATAAAGAATTACTTTATAAAGTAATTCTCTATAAAGTAATTCTCTATAAAGTAATTCCTTATTCTATTAGTTGAATAACTTAAAGGTCATGCTTACGTTTCTTTTAACCATGAGAATGGGCAGGTTGCATTGTCTAAAGTAAGAATCTGATGATGGTTTAACTTATTAAACTTATTATTTAACTTATTATTTAACTTACTAACTTAACGGTATTTCTTACAGGTAAATTAAATTTATCAATCGATGACTTAACTTGCCGTATTTGTAAATGGTAAGTTACGTTAATTGATTGATTGATTGCTAGGAACAAGGATTGTGTGCCTGAAGACGCAGATGATGATGAGAAAGATCAGAATCCTCTGTCAGAGGAAGAGAGATATCTTCTTGTTAGTGCTTCATTGACGAGTTCTTTAAAATTAACATCTTCTTGTTAGTCCTTCTTTAACGACTTCTTTAAATATAACGCCTTCTTGTTAGTGCTTCTTTAAGAAGTTCTTTAAATTTAACGTCTTCTTGTTAGTTCTTCTTTAATGAGTTCTTCAAATTTGACGTCTTCTTGTTAGTTCTTCTTTAATGAGTTCTTCAAATTTGACGTCTTCTTGTTAGTTCTTCTTTAATGAGTTCTTCAAATTTGACGTCTTCTTGTTAGTTCTTCTCTAATGAGTTCTTCAAATTTGACGTCTTCTTGTTAGTTCTTCTTTAACGGGTTCTTCAAATTTAACATCTTCTTGTTAGTTCTTCTTTAATGAGTTCTTCAAATTTGACGTCTTCTTGTTAGTTCTTCTTTAATGAGTTCTTCAAATTTGACGTCTTCTTGTTAGTTCTTCTTTAATGAGTTCTTCAAATTTGACGTCTTCTTGTTAGTTCTTCTCTAATGAGTTCTTCAAATTTGACGTCTTCTTGTTAGTTCTTCTTTAACGGGTTCTTCAAATTTAACGTCTTCTTGTTAGTTCTTCTTTAACGACTGACCATGCAACTGGATTCGTAGGTCTTATTACAAAATCTTATTACGAGATCTTGTTGACGACGACATGTAGTGATGAAGCGTTGGGATCAGGAAGAATTTATTGCTTGATCCATAGACGCTCTCTACGAAGCTGCTAGTAAGAACTGAGTCTCGAATCAGTTCTTACTAGCAGCTAGTTGACCGAGGTGGTTGACTAGATAGGGTGTTATGCTCCATCATTTATGGCCTGGTTTTGCATGTATTAGTGTGCCTGTCTTTGCGTTTTACTTAAGTACCTTTATGTCATTCGAAATATGTTGACTGCTGTGCTGTGTGATATGTGAACAAAATAAACATACATGTATGTGTCTGACTTTTATATCTTGGACCAGCTGTTTGGTTATATGACTAACTCTATAAAGTAGATGTTTACAGATATCACTGGGTAAACGATGTTGTTGTTGTTGTTCACCCTGCATGTTGAAGAGATACAATTACTATATAAGCCACGGCAGATGTTGTTGTTGTTGTTCTAGAGATACAACTACTATATAAACCACGGCAGATGTTGTTGTTGTTGTTCTAGAGATACAACTACTATATAAACCAGGGTATTGACACGAAGCACGTGTCGCCTATGGAGACACAGAGGTTGGAGAACATAAAGTGCTTGCTCTCAGCTAAACTAAAGGTTGGCTATTACTGGAGCTCAAACATGAGCTAATGAATTACTACTGGACCTACAAGCACTCTCTCGTAACTTATGCTCTAATTTATAACTATTTAACATACAAGCACTCTCTCCTAACTTATGCTCTAATATATAACTATTCAGTGACGCCTACGCCCCCTCCCCTAAACCCATTACTAAAATTTCCCCCTTCAGTTTCTAAAAGTTAAGACACAAATTCAATAATTTAGTGAGATAATGCTAATGATACCGAAATTACACTCACTAATGACATTATATAATATACATGAATATGTACATATATATAGGCCTATATATATATATATATATATATATATATATATATATATATATATATATAAAATTGGCTACTTTGAATTATTAATTATAATTGGGAAGACAAAAACCAACCTATATATCTAAAAAATCCCCCTCTAAGATTTTGACTGCGCTCTCTGGGTAGTGGATTAGCCTGCATACGCCCCTGTAACTATTTCATCTAGTCTCCCATAAAAATCTCCACATAATATCTCTTTATTTTATTCTCATAATTTATGGAATACGTATTGGTGCTACTTTTTCGAATAGAAGTTAGCCTTGAAAGAGTTAAATTTATTACATAGAATGTGCACTGATTTCATCACGTTAAACGGCTGCTTCACTAATGTAGAGATTTAGATGTAATACAATTTTGACATATATTGATGTTGTCATAGGCCGAATCGTACAAGACAATGTTATATAACAACAAGAATGAGTAATGCTAGATGATTTAAAGTTTCACTCTTATGTAGACATGAAGAGGAAAACGGAAGACAGAGAAGAGTAGAGGCGCTATATATTATGGCCGTGCCAGTTGGCAGTGAACTGAGAGAGAGAGAGAGAGTGAGAGAGAGAGAAAGATTAATGTTGTATTGCAGGCAGTGCACTGAGAGAGATTAATGTTGTATTGCAGGCAGTGCACTGAGAGAGATTAATGTTGTATTGCAGGAAGGGAGGGAGGAGTTGATGGATTGTCTGGTGGAGGAGATCATTGATGACTATTATCTCAATTGTAAGAAGTCCGTGGGTGAGTTAATAAAGGTCAATTGATTGATTGATTGATTGATTAGTTGTTACTCCAGGTCATCCAATCAATTGATTGATTAGATGTTACTCTAGATCAATTGATTGATTACATGTTACTCAGGTCATCCAATCAATTGATTGATTAGATATTACTCAGGTCATCCAATCAATTGATTGATTAGTTGTTACTCAGGTCATCTAATCAATTGATTTATTATATGTTACTCCACGTCATCCAACCAATTGATTGATTAGATGTTCTACTTCATTAATTAACTCGCCCTCGTATTAATTATCATGTTGCATTTTGCTTCTAAATTTGTTTTTCGGACATTGATCGATTAATGGATTGATTTACTAAATGCATGCTTTATAATTTACTAGCTTGATTACTTAATGTAGCTATTAACATTTTAAATTCGTGTTTCTTAAGTTCGCTGTTGATTGATTTTTTGATTAATTAATTGGTTGATTTACTAA